>JAHDVE020002917.1:0-155195 GCA_022606495.2 Halesus radiatus
GGCGATGGTCCAGATGGAGATGAGCTTGGTCCAGATGGAGAAGAGCTTGGTCCAGATGGAGATGAGCTTGGTCCAGATGGCGATGAGCTAGGTCCTGATGGCGAAGAGCTTGGTCCAGATGGAGATGAGCTTGGTGTAGACGGAGAAGATCCAGATGGAGAAGAGCTTGGTCCAGATCCTGTTTTCCAAAAATTAGATATTATAATTTTTTTGCTGGCAAATGTATATTTTTCCGACTTGTCGCGGTATATAAGTGACTTTTCCGTTTATGCATCTACACTTATTTGTCACATTATTGTATTTCATCAATGTTAGCATCGTGGATACATAATATCCAATATTCTTAGAAAATTTCAATGGCAACACTAAGTCGCCTTTCGAACAAATGGAACGCACGTCAAATTTTCCATAAGTACTTAAGGTATCTTTAATTGCTACAGAAATACATGAATATTATTCAGAGAAGGATATTATAATCCAATAATCCGCCATGAATGTTTGTATTTTACATTGTTGCATGTTTCCTGTTCTCAGTCAAAAGGACTTGGTGTCATCAGCGCGGTTAAAATTAAATTTACTCATATGAAAATAATTATTTAACACAGTAACGTTGAACAATTTTTTTGTATTGGTGAAATATAAAAGTGTAAGAAAAGTATCAAAAATACTGTTGACTGTTTTTCCGACTTCCTCAAGAATGTCTGCTTTTCCTCGCATACCAGTGTCAATTTAAACTTGATTGAAATTATAAAACAAATAAAACAAATAAAACCACATTATCCAAATAAAAATTCCGGTCCTGATAACGTTCATTTCACTGCAGTGTATCACCGTTATTGGTTATCTCCTCCATACACTCTTCAGTCATTATTTTCGAAGGGTAGATTTCCTGAGCCCAATCTTCATAGGGGGGATACAAACGTAGTAGCAAATTATAAACCGACATGTATATTATCAACATTTCTAAAAAAATATGTGAAGCCGATTCTGAATAAAATAATTGGTACGATTAAAGATAGCATGTGTCATGAACAGCATGACTTTATCACCTATTCTATATAAAAATTTAATTTCCGATGCAATGGCAACGAAGCTTCAAGTTGAGTCGATTTACACTGACTTCAGCAAAGCATTCAATATAGGACTAGGCACTCAATTCTTGGAAAAGAATTGTTTAAATGTGTAGTTGTTGGAATTGTTTTGCACAGGTTACTAAGATAGAAAGATTAGTATTAAACTAAACTCAATAATTGTGCAGTGTTATCCGGACCGCCGCCCTTCTTCCCATCCAGTTTAGCCAGAGCAGAAGCTACTCCATTTAATTGAATTTCGATTTGACATAAAGGTTAGTTGTTTTCGACAATCTTGCGCATGGAATGACGCCCGACTTAAACGCATCTAAGAGGCTATGCTTTATTTCGTAAACGAAGTAAATGTAGTAGTGTAAGTCATTACCAATGTTACAATATGACAATTTAGATTGTCTAAATAATCATTTACAAATTCTATCCGAGACTTTGTACTCGAGGGGTGACACTGAGATAAAATTTTAGAATCATTAAATAATCACAATTCAGAAATCTGACTTTCAAACACAATTCAATAATTTCCATCAAAAAACTTTCAGTTCGTTTAAAATATTATTTGGTAAGAATGAAGGTTAGAAGGTTATAGGGCAACCACAAAACCTACTCTTCAGCGTTACAAAAACACAGGCGATGGCAACAAACATTCAAATATCGGAAAAGTTCTGGCGTGTATGAAAAATTTTACTAACGCGGAAGAAAGGAGAATTTTAAAAGGGGTCTATAGAAGTGTCCCGGTAAAAGACTGATTACGAAGCAACTTAAGAAGAAATACATCTATTCAAAAAATGTATAAATGAACCAGATATAAAAATAATAAAACTCCTACATCTCGGTCCGTGATATGAGGACAAAATACACAGATGTCTGAAAGTCAGACTACATAGAGAGCAGTAAACCATCCATCCATAATACTCTTCATAGAACGGTTGATATGACGGAAATACTTTACTAAACGTTCACTTAACTGACGGATAAAGAAACAAGGAATTCCGGCGCAGTTCAAATTGGTTAAAACCCAAAGGGAAGCGACTCGAGACATAGTCGTAAATACAGTATCCTGTTGTATCCTGTCCTGATGAAGATCGTTTGTTCAAAGTTCACGAAATAATGAGGAGTGATGATTGATCCGCGTTGTCCGGTGGATACGAAAAGAACTCTTCAAAACATTGTCATAAAACATCGACGCGAACAAAGAAAAAGTAATAAAGGTATAGATAAACAAAAACTTACCACTTGTGGTCGATGATGAAGGTCCAAATGGCGTTTCAGCTGTCGGGGTAGTTTTTGGTGAACTTGGTCTAGATGTTGATGGTCCAGATGGAGATGGTACGGATGGCGGTGGGGTAGATAATGAGACACTTGGCGGTGGCTTCACTGTTGTTGTCTTCACAGGGTGCGTGCAGTAGTGGCACTTACACTTGGGATAGTAGATTTTCCTGTGGGTCTTGGGGTTCTTCAGTTTGTGGAAGTACTGGGGACACTTCTTCTGTATCTCCGTGGCGTTGATTAACCTGTGCCCCACGTAGAAGAACTTCTTCTGCTCTTTCTCCTTGGGCACCACAGCAGATGGCCAGAATCCGTGAGCGGCGTAGTAGCACATTTTTCCTGGAATATTTCAGAAAAGATATTTAGATTTTATTCAACGAGAGATTATGCAAAGTCTTAAGTAGCATTCCTGAGCACGAAGAGTTAGGTTGTCAATGAATCAACTTTTAAATAGTTACACATCTTTAAGCGATGCTCTTTGGTAAGAATAATAAAATATATTCCGAATTTTTTATACTGCCCTCCCGAAGAACTTGGAAACTGTTGTTTCGGTTGATTGTGTTCCTTATGGAATATTTTTGTTATTTTTTTCTATTTATTCTATTGCGGACAGCACTTAACCATTATCCAGCGACTATCAGCCAAATACCCATCCAAATACTAAATTCGATTTTTATAAACAATAATTATTAGCCTGAAACACTCATCCAAATTGAAAAAACCTTCCGAGAAAAGATAAATGTCGCCGACAGGACTCGAACCTGCATCCTTCTGATATCCGGTCAGATGCTCTACCGTTGAGCTACGTCGGCTTATCGCAAACCCGCCAAGTTAATCAATATATACTAGTGTTTCATTCAATAATTACTGTTTTTTTATTATATTTCACCTGTAAACAACCAACTTTATTAGTATGAGGAAGGCTGGTAACGGCTAAATCCCTCAATAGGTGGCGTCGAGACAAATTATATCTACATTTTATTGGTGAAAAATGTTTTTGACTTGTCAAATATTTATTAATTGATAAAGTAAAGTTTTTTTTAAGACAAGATTTTTGTGCATAGAGCAAAGGGTAACAATTATTTTTATAAACAATAATTATTAGCGTTGAGCTACGGACCGGATATCAGAAGGATGCAGGTTCGAGTCCTGTCGGCGACATTTATCTTTTTTCGGAAGGTTTTTTCAATTTGGATGAGTGTTTCAGGCTAATAATTATTGTTTATAAAAATAAATTGTTACCCTTTGCGCTATGCACAAAAATCTTGTCTTAAAAAAACTTTAGTTTATCAATTAATAAATTCGATGTTTACGCACCGAAAAATTATGAACTGACGTGAACAGCAACCTTCATCAAAACATCAAAATTAATCTAGAACATGATGGTAGCAGCAATATATTTTTAGACTTAGAATAAACTGGTGAAGACATTAGAAAAATATAAGATACTAACGAACTCTCAAATGCAATAAAAAAAATCTTCAAAATAAGCTTAAAAGTCCCCAAAAATCAAGCAAACTAAAAACAATACACACACATACACATTCTCACACATATACCACTATACAGCAAACAACCACTTACTTTTTGTATCCCACATTGTAAAACCAATTCCAAACAACTCTTTTATGTACAGATCTACATACTCATTTAACTTAAATTATTACCACATTGACATTTTTAACTCAACTATACGTGATATTAAATTAAAATCCATTACACGACCGTTCTCAAACTAGATAACTTAAACCACCTTTCCACCTACTCTAGTCCTTTTTACCTTTATCCTACTCCTATGTTCCCCTCCACCCTCCCTTTCCCCGACTGACATAGTGTAAGCTAACTGATGTGATACTGTATATTGTCACATTTTACTCATAGTATTTATCATCAGCAGTGGAAAATTTATAATTGGCATGATTTATTGTTTTTATTGTTATATATACATATATAAATTATGTATTTGCTGTTAATTTTCCCAAAAATAAAAAAATATAAAAAATAAGGTTGTACCGTTATGCTATACGTTAAATATCCTACGCCAGATTGTACTTATATATATTAGGTTATGTTTATTATAACTACTAAATCAAAACTTGTCAGGAAACATTACTATGTAAACGTATAAACGCAATATGTATATTCCGCCTCACTACACAAGCATTGCTTAAAAGAGAAGCGTACTATTGTAAAATGAATTAAAATGCAATGATAAAAATATAAATCTCTAAAACTCGCCTACTTCCACTCAATGATAGATCGAGCAATCAATGACCGTAAACAAATAAAATTAAACATATAAAACAAATAGCTCGAAATAATAGATATTATAAATCTGAGTTAATTAACCACTTAGTTAATAAAAATAAAACAACCAACGAAAATAATTAAATGCATATGTAATGTAATGGAAATTGTTTAAAACATAGGTTAGCTTCTAGCAATTAGTTTTGTTTCTATGGAAGCAGAACAATAGCTTACAAATCAAAAACGTACATGTCAGCCTTAGTATTGATTATATATATATATATATTGCACCCCTCTCCTACAGATAAAAGCTGAATCTATGTTATAAAAGATAATAAAATCATAATTCTTCCCTCTTTTACTAGAAACTAGCCAGCAACGATAACTTAGATCCTGTGTACGCCGGGGCGGATATTATGGGATTTAGATTCGGAAGAAATTTATCTTTAACAAATGTGTAAATAAAGTAAGAAATTATAAAAAAAGTAAATACTCTTTCTTACTAAATATTCAAAACAGAAATAATAACAAAATTTATAAAAAAACTTCCTTATTATCTTTAAAAAATACCTCATTTATTACCAGATTTCATTCCTTCAGCTTTTCGCACTATTTCCAAGATAAAGAAATTACTTTTCAACAAGGACATTTCCAATAAATTCGAATAAAAATAAATATACACTTTGGAGTGTGAATGTGACGCACAGTCAGTATGTAAGTATGAAAAGTGGAATTTTTTAAAAACTAGAACCAAGGAGCTGTTTTCAAAATAATAACTATTCCGAATATTCCAATCACTTATTAGAAACAGGTCATAGCTTCATTAAAGAAAAAAATTAAGTTTATACATTAATAAATACGTTTATGTTATTACATAAATTGGAATATTTAAATATAATAAAAAAATATAATAATAATAATAAATTAGTTAACAAAATAATAGCACCCTGTAAGTCACCTTTGCTAACCATGTTTCCTTATTTTGACTCCCTCCCACGCTCCCCTTCCAAATCATCTCCCCTACTACCTCGCCAAACAATATTCCAAATACTTCTGTAATGTATTATTTAAGTTAGTTTTAAGGAAGCAAGTGAAATATTGAAACCGATTAAAATTATTAATATTAATTAACAAATTCCATCTACATCGTGAATTAAAACTCTTCAAAAACAAAATGATTTTCAAAACCATTCTGTTGTAGTTGCTGCTTTCAGTGTCATGTTTAAATAAAATACATTTACGAAGGCCACTTTTTAAAAGTTTATAATGCAAATAGTACTATGCGAAGTAGTATAATGTTTTACTTTGCACCGTTGTGCAAATTTTGATTTCTGGTGTCTTAAAATTGTATTTTTGTCCAATAAAAATTAAAAACCAATATCTCTTTATTCAGAGGGCGTGTAAACTTGCTGAACTTTTCACCCCGTCGGTAAAAAAACGGGACTTCATTAGCGTACCAATTGATTGACTGAACTTTACTCCAAGCGAAACCATCTATAACAAGAAGCAATTCTACTCAACAGTTAGTAAATAATACGTAAGAATAGTTTTAAAATATTTTTAAAAATCCACTGTGTTTACCGGCAAGTCTCTGGCACGATTCACACTTCATCCTGTCATAGTTAGGACAGAGTTTCTGCACCTCGCCTTGGGTGATGCGATGTCCATTCTTGTTGAGGAAGGCATTGAGCATAGCGTTCTTGGCTTCCGTCTCTTCGAGGCTGCTGGACGAAGAGTTCCAGCTGCCATACTTGGCGTAGTAGCAGAACTCGTCTAAAATCAAAAGATCTTAGGTGTGAGTCCATAATCATACTTTTAGCATTTGTCTGCAACAAATTAGCTGTAAAAGTTAGTTTTAGTCATTAAATAGTTTAGCCCCTTTTCAAAACTTGACTATTTTTACACGGGGATGACTTTTCAGTTTTCATTTCGACGACACGACGTCAAAAAAAATGTACGCAATTATCACACGTGTATCGCATATCTTCGCTATATTCCAAGAGCACAGGTGAATTGCAGAAGTGGTGACGTTTTGCAAAATGAATGAAGTGACCTTTATTTAATACTCGTATTATTCAAAACGTCATCACTGAAAAACACAGGATTTTGACAGGCTGGCAGGAAAAATAACTAGATGACCGTAATGTTTTCAAATAAACCAAAAAAGTTGTGTTCTCTTCAATTTTCAAAATAATATTTTGAATTATGAAATAGCGTAACGAAAACAACCAATCAAAACTACCAACTGTCAATTTAACGACGAACGTTTCAAATGCCACGAGTAGCTAGATGTTTCCACTGCATTGTCTATATCTTAACTATTAAAATATTTATCTTTGTATACAAAAATAAACTTCATGTTCATAATAAATACGTGACAAATTCGTGTGCATTTATCATGTATGAAACAAACATTGTCCAAATGGCTGGCCTGGAAGAATGCGAAATCACTACAAATTTGTCTAGCCATGTCTCATTCTTTCATTAAATTATTTCTGCGTCTAGTCGTCTATATCTTTATCACTTTGTGATGCGTATTATGTCTCTTTTCTCTCAGCCTGTGTGAATTTTTCGTTAGAACAAATCGTATCTACCTGTGAAAAGAACGTTTTTTCTGCACCGTCAGTAATGTCAATAGGAAAGAATTCAGATAATGAAACTAGACATTCGCTCAAATAGGTATTATACAGATTTTTCAATTTATTTTACAGGCGCCGGGTGGTGAGCGTTGGGCGCTGGATCTGGAACGCAATGAGTTTTTTTTTCTAACTCATTGGGAATAATGTAATATTATAAAAGATGTAACTAATTATTTATTTATTTTTAATTTGGTACTATCAGCGCCTTGGCAATCGGCCGCCAATTTACTATTTTGAAATACATTCTTCCGCCGCCCTGTCTTTCAGTCTATGGCGGCATTATTATGACATAGATTTTTACGTTTGATAAAGAATAGTTCTAAAATCTGTTTTATACATAGAATAAAGATGCAATCAGGTAAAAACATTACTAAACTCATAAACACAATAAACTATTATGCTGCTTTTTACTTACTATTTACGATAAACATTAATCATTGGTAAGTACAAACACAGTAAAACAGAAAAACAGAAAAACAGAAAAACGCGTATTTTTCAAGACTTGTCAATATTTTTAACACACTATTGGAATGATAATATAGAATTTGTGTCCACAAGTGCTTTAGAAAAAAATCTGTGCATTTGGCCAATTGTAAACTTGCTAAAAGGTTAAAGAGACATGGCCCTTCATTCTGGAGAATGACTCCCATAGTAATTACTGTGGTTTTACTTACCACGGCATTGAGCAATGTAATACGGAAGTTGTTGACCGTGTACTTACAGTCAAGCGGGTTGTTGTCCGGATTCAGAGTCTGATACTGGTACCTGGAACATAGTTTGATGATTTCGCGTCTGCTGAGGGGTTTGCCGTCTTTTCCGTTCAAGAAGCCGATTGAGTGCTGTCGACGGAGCTCCTTCTGACTGGGCATCACCCACTTGGGCCAGTATCCATACTTCAGCTTGTAGCAAATGTCGCCTGTGGTCAAACCAAATAGTAAGAAACACCCCTCACAGTTTTCGGTCTGCGTGTAAAAGTTCATTTATAACGCTTGTGGAGTTAAATAATCTAGATCCGAGGCACGCACGGCAGTCTAACCTTTATGATGCACTGATTTCACCGGCAGAACCTGGGCGTACTGTACACTGTACAGTGCTCATAGATACTTTAATAGTACACAGATGCTGACCTTGTACAAACACAAGTTCGCATTACTGAAGAATTTGGCAGCCACCCCTGGTCAGGAGCCCCAAAATATCTGAAATAACCCTGGACTCTGTGCAGAAACGAGTGGTCCGCTTGATAGGTTCGCTTATCTTAACAAACGGACTGCAATCTTTAGATGGGAATGCTGTCCTTATTCTACTGGTATTTCAATGGAAGATGCTCTAAGGAACTGGCGTCATTGATCCCTTCGGCAACGGTGCATAGTCGAAAAACACGCAAAATACGCGCCCAACATTTGCAGGTGGTTAATAATGTGACAAATATTGTCACATTATCGGGTCGTTTCTACGAATTCAACTGTCGTTATTTGCTGGCCATTGTGTTTCCTCCCTCCTACAACATGGATCCCTTCAAGACCTGTGTTCACTTTTTCCTCTCCTAAAAATACCCTCCACACAGCATCCTCAAAGATGACATAGGCCCCGAGGGAAAGTGTTATCCTCAGGGCCTGCTGTATGGAGTTAATAAAAAAACGGTGGCTAATGCATTTCAAGGAATGTTTCGATTCTGAATGGTGGTCTTTAACCAGTGCGATACTGAAAGTATCTACCACTCTGGTATTTAGTGAATTAATGAAATACAATATGAGCAAAACCCTTGAATTTTAACAAATACACATTTTTTATTGGGAAAAAAGCGCTGGTGTCGGCAACACGGTACTACAAAATATTATGATTGGTACAGAAAATATTCGTAAATGGTGGGTGGAGAAGATTGACTTTGAGCTTTTTTCACGACAAGTCTGATTTTATGGCGGATTGACAAGTTTGGTTCCACGGCGGATTGGGACACTGTCAGCACAAAAAATAGACGAGGTTAAAAAGGAGGCACTGAATATTGGCGGATTGAGGCTATCTGGTGCCATTGGCGCCCGAGGCAATCAGTCCTCCCGACATCCAGTGCAGCCTTAAAAAACTACTCACTGCTCAAACGACAACTGCCTTTTCGAGGCAAAAAACTGCCTTTTTCAAGGCAAAAACGACAAAAATAATATTTTTTCTTTCTGATTCCAGATCTCACTAACTTAACATGGACAGAACGATTAGAAAAAGTGCAAGAGGATACCTCAATAAAACCAAGAGGTACAGGCCTCCAACGCATAAAGTGGTACAAGTACCCAATATATTCCCGCAAGGAGCCATAGGGTACAATGTAAACCCAATTACCAAAAAAGTGGAATTTATTTTCACTCAAAGCCCTTCTCCGACGCCCGGTCCCAGCACCGAGGCAGTTCCTATGGAGGAAGCTGGATGGGGATGGAAGCGAGTACCGGCGACGAAACGCCCACACTCTCCGCCCGTGCCAAAATTTAACATCATTCAAAAAAACAAATATGACACACTAAAAGAAGTCGGAAACGACAACAGTATTGTGGCCCCACCACCAACGAAGAGAGCCACACCCACCAACATACAAACACCTCAGACAAACGCAAATCCAGCGGCGTGCAGCACAAATAGAAAGAGCACAAGAGTGCCACCCGTTATTATGAAAACGGGGAATATGACTCACGGCCAAATTACCACAGAGGTAAAGAAACACATCGGAAACGCCACCTTCAACTTTAGGTACAACAGGGGCGGTACCATCAGCATAGTGGTGAGCTCGGTGGAGGCCCACAAAATGCTCGCAGCAGCCCTGCGAAAGGAAGAGAAGCCCTTCCACACCTATGCCACAGAGGCTGAAAAAGTAAAAAAGACTGTCATCAGAGGACTCCCGAAGTTGACGACTGAGGAAATAATGGATGACCTAGAGTCCCAAGGCTTCCCAGCAATCTCAGTAGTTCAAATGAACACACCAGGATCTGAATACCCGATTTACTTGGCACATTTCGGCCAACAAACGAACATGGGCCACCTGAGGACTGCCGTGATCTACCTGTGTCACTGCAGGATCACGATGACCAAATACAGGAGCAAGCACCTGCAATACGGCACACAATGCCACAGGTGCCAAAATTTCGGACACGGGTCCAGAAATTGTGCCCACACAGCTCGGTGCGTTAAATGCGACGGAGCGCACGCCACTGGAGAATGCGCCAAAACAACACGCGAAGAACCGGCCACATGCTGCAACTGCGGGGGAGCACACCCTGCGAATTACAGCGAATGCCCCAAGAGAGTGGCATACATCGCAGCCTTACAAGAGAGGCAAATAAATGCCCAAAGGCGCAGACTCCCAGAGCCTAGGCCTCAATCAGCAACGACCAGAACAGATGGTCGATCCTGGGCTAACGTAGCGAGCGGAGTGGTACCAAACCATCCCGCCGAACATCAAGAAAGAGGCCTGCCTGAGCCAGAGCCCAGACAAAGGCCAGCCCCAAATAACACTGATGATGAAGACATAATGTCTCTCCTGAGAGGACTCATCAGGGTGCGAGGAAGACTCGCAACTTGCACCTCGAAGACAGAAAAAATGATCGTCCTCATGGAACTACTCACGGAGACCATAAATGGATAGCCACGCTCCGGAACTAAAACTCCTGATATGGAATGCTTGCAGCATCCGAGCCAAGACAGAAGAGCTATTGGACCTGTCCAACAGCCTACAGATTGATATAGTACTAGTCAGCGAGACGCACTTGAATGAACAAACTAGACTGAGAGTACCAGGATTTGTAATACATCGAAATGACCGTGTCACAACAACAGACCGGAGATTTAAAAGTGCAGGCGGTACAGCTATCCTCACCAGAGAAGGCCTCCAAACAACAAGAATACCCACCCCAGTACTAGAAAATATGGAAGCTACAGTTATCAGAATGGAGATAAATAACCAGATGCACATCATTGTATCAGCATATTGTCCATCAAACCAAAACAACATCACGAGAGGTGATCTTAACAAGCTGCTTGCGCTAGGTACGAAAGTAATCATCGGCGGCGACCTAAACTCTAAACATCGCTACTGGAATAATTTCAGAGCCAACAAAAATGGAAACATTTTATTTAAACACCTAGAGAGCCACGATTACAAGTTACTCGCACCGGACAAACCAACATACTACAACACGAGATCGAAATATCCAAGCACTCTCGATATTGCACTGGCAAAAAACGTAACATCGATATCTCCCCTGAAAACTCTAGACAAACTATCTTCCGATCACCTACCCGTGAGCTTCTCTATTGGCGGTAATCAAGAGAGAATAACAAGGACACAACTCGATTACAAAAACGCCGACTGGAAAGGTTTCAAGGAATTTATAAATGAAAAAATTTATCTATCATCTGAGACTCTCACAACAAAAGAAAACATTAACGAAGCAGTTAAATTACTAACACAAATTATACAAGAAGCTCGAGATAAATTTATCAAAAATAAGTCGATAAAACCATTCGCAATAGAACTCACACCACACATCAAGTTTTTGATCACGGAAAAAAACAGACTGCGCAGAATTTACCAAAATACCCGCGAAAGATGCTTCAAGACGGCCGTAAATTCGCTAGGTAAAGAAATAAAGGAAGAAATTGCGAAGCTGAAAAAAGCTCTGTGGTCAAAAAAGGTAGAATCCCTCAGTACTCAGGATAATTCAATATGGAGAATGGCCAAAGCACTAAAGTACCAGGATAATAGCATACCGCCCCTCAAGTGGCCTGAATCACCAATCCTGGCGCTCTCAGATGAAGAAAAAGCTAACACGCTGGCTGACGGATTTGAAAAAGCATTCGCTACCACAAATGGGATGGAAGATACGGAAACCAACAACCTAGTATCCGAAACGATAGAAGAACTACAGCAACGCACGCAAACAGATACGGAGCTTATAAAACTTAGCACTCCGAAGGAAGTGGCCCAAATCATAAAGTACCTAAAAAGCAACAAAGCCCCAGGCGAAGACCAAATAAGCAACGTCCTGCTAAAACACCTCCCGCAGAGAGCGATGATATACATCGCGAAAATATTTAACGCCTGCCTACTACTCGGCCACTTCCCAGAATCGTGGAAAAATGCCTGCGTACTGCCGTTTCATAAACCCAAAAAAGATCGCACAAATCCGTCAAACTATCGCCCTATCAGCCTACTACCAACGCTCAGCAAGATTCTAGAACAAATAATATTAAATCGATATCTACCGCATCACGATCAATATAAGACCCTTCCTGACGAACAGTTCGGTTTCCGACGAAATCATTCTACGATCCACCAACTCACGCGTGTCACGGAACACATTACTAGAGGATTTAATAACAACAGATATACTGTGATGGCATTACTCGACCTAGAGAAAGCGTTCGACACCGTATGGATGGAAGGATTAATATACAAAATGTACATTACCAACACGCCGATCTACATCATCAGGATCGCGCAATCATACCTAGAAAACCGAACTTTCACAGTCAAAGTGGGCAACGCACTATCCACAAGGCGAGAAATACCTAAAGGAGTCCCGCAGGGAAGTTTACTCGGACCGCACTTTTTCAACCTATATACTTACGACATACCTCCACTAAATGAAAAATGCAAGAAAGCGGCGTACGCCGACGACGTAGCCCTTTACGCATCATCAAGAAAATCTGAAATGGCAGCATCCTATGTACAAGAAGGCCTAAACACGCTCACAAATTATTACAAAAAGTGGAGACTAAAATTAAATGATGCGAAAACAGAGGCAATAACGTTTACGCGCCGTACCAAGACAAAAATTCCGCATACTAAAATACTCATGGGTGGAGAAGAACTCGAATGGAAATCCGAAGTTAAGTACCTAGGACTCACCATGGACAGCCGCCTAAATTGGAAATCGCATATAGAAAAAGCGAGAGCAAAAACACAAAACGCTATAGGCGCGATCAGCCCGATTTTCAACAGACGCAGCTTGCTATCTACGAAAAGGAAAATACATCTGTACTTCAGTCTGATAAGGCCGACCCTTACTTATGCCATACCGGTTTGGGGAAACATTGCACACACAACTTACAATAAATTACAAGTCACACAGAATAAATGCATTAAAATCGCTTACAATACTCCACTACGCACAAATCTCAAACACTTACACATACAAGAAAACATTCCTACACTGCAAGAATATACCTACCAACTCACTACAAAATTCTATAACACCCTAAACCGGGAAAATCCACTTATTAAAGGGCTGGGCAATTACAACTCGCCGCAGGATCTCGCATTCCACTATCGACATAGGATGCCAAAACATCTCATACTAAAGTTCCATGAGGACGATCACAGCGGCAACAGCGGCAGTGAAGAAAATGACTAAATAATAAATGTTCTTTTTTCCTATTTCTCCCACAGGAATCTAGGACCACATAAATGAAAAAGGATGAAGACAACGAAATGAAAAAATGCTTTTTTCCCAACTTTTTCCACAGAAATAGGGCAGCAGAATGCAGAGAGAAGGCAGCCTACGAATAAAATATTTAACTTCAGTAAAATCTAAAAAGATAAAACTGAGTAAATAGTTCAGAACTAAATGTTTGAATTTTTTCTTTTTCTTTGTTTAGGGTTTTTTATCCAGTTAAGATCTTTTCCCTAAAAATACACGTAATGTAAAATAAACTCAGTCAAGTAAATAAAACCATCAGATGGTAATAGTAATAAGGCCAAAGAGCCGCAGTACTAGTCAGCTAGATCATGAGGGGTATTGCAAAGCCCTAGTTAGTTAGAGGATTACGAAAGAATCCATAAAATCAAAAAAAAAAAAAAAAAAAAAAAAATCGTAAATGGTGTTAAATTATGTGATACTTACTTCTGATTTGGAACTTTGATGTGGAAATTCCTTTCGGTTTAGGGGGTACATCATCTGGAAATATTAAAAACAATAAATATCAATTCAAAACGTCTCCCACAATACTAACAAGCGTTGTCAACGTAAATTCACCACTGACCGTAACGGTTTTTCTTATCCAGATATTTTGCTACATTAAATGGCTTCTACACGAGCGGGCGACCCAATACTATGGTTTTTAAAAATGTTTTAGTATTGGGCCGCCCGCCCGTGTGGAAGGCCTATTACAAGGAAATTAAATTGTTTAATATCTGTGAATCGAATAGTTTTATTTTTTTATCTTAGCTAGTAAAGTTGCATGCCGTTATTTTTCAAAATATGTAAAAAAAAATTATATATAAATCTAAGTACATGAAAAAAATATATTATATGGTGAAACACACCATAAAAAATCAAACGTAAAAACCGAAATCACAACTAACGTTTAAAAGTACAAAGAAATAGTTTAAGAATATTACTACGAAGAGAAAAAAATGTTTTTAATAAATTTTTAATGTAGTAAAATGTTTATTTTCTACATTTTAGTAGCTTGCACCTGGAGTTCGCCATTTTAATAGAAATAATTATAGTAATATTAAGGAAGAGACCCTTAGATTGTTTGGGCATTTTGCAGAATGGATGCACAAAGAAAGGGGTGTAAAGAGAACATATATGACGCATATTTGAATGATAAAACAAGTCGGGGATGCCATAGAAAGACATGGAACGATCGAGTGTATCAAATACTTGATTCAGTTCTTGCCAAAGTTAGAATAACAGAACAGTGTCTATGACACGACTTTTTTAGATTAACTCCACACAGAAGGCCCTGAGGAAAATAATTTCCTTCAGGACCTATGTCATCTTCGGGGATGCTGTGTGGAGGGTATTTTTAAGGAAAGGAAGGAGGGGAATTTCTGGGAAAGAAAAGGTATGAGGGGTGGGCAGTGACAGACTTATTAATCCATCACTCCTAATGCGGTGCAAGTCTATTTGGCGAAAGAGTCCTGCTGGAGAGGTCATAAAGTCTCCCTAACCGGCCTCTTCCGATGCGGCTCACCACGCAGCTGGTGGATAGACGCATCCGCCGCCAAGACCTGGACCAACTTTACTCCATCAACTCTGGCACCCCTGCTAAGTCACCTCCCGTAGCGAACTACTTAAAGTGACCTACGGCAGAGGTGTTGGTTATCCAATATGGTTCTCCGGGCGGCGGTACTCGCACCCGCCTCCCAAATTCGCATGAATGTGAATGAAGCAGGGACAAAAACAATATGGCGATCTTTCCTATGAGCTTCTGTAGTAGCTTCGGTAGTTTTTTAGTATTGGTTTTTTTAATGATTGTCAACATTTAAAAAATAATAGATTTTTTTTCTTACCAGCCTCAGCAAACGTCAACGTCAAGAGAAAAAACGCAGCAAGTACCAAAAAGGTAACCCGACTAGTTTCCTTCATCTTTATCGGTGTTTTGGAAAAGGGGGAACCAAACCAAACCTGTGTTCTTGCTAATATAACTAAATACAGCAAACACCGAAGTTGGAAGTGACTTTTGATAGCAAAATTCCAGTATTTATACCAACTTTTTTCTGAGTTCGTGTGCTATATAAATTTTAATGTCCCATGAATTTACATTATATTTTGGAATACAATAAAAACGTGAGCATTTGTCGTTTTTTGAGAGCGTGCTTGAGATTATTTTTTATATTATGATGGAAAAGTAATTAATGAAAGTTTATTGTTTATCGAGTTATGTAAGGAAAGGTGACACTTACTTTATTAATTTTTTATTTAGTCACAAAGTGTGTACAGTAGTTTTCCATGTTAAAATTGTACTACTGCACAGTCGATCGGATCGCAATATCAGTTGGCCAAAATACGATTTAAAATAATAAAAAAATAATACTGGCGTCGTTAAGTTACATAAACCTTTCGAATTGGGAGGCGGGTTTGTGAATCGCGCCCCGAGAACCATTCATTGGATAGCCAACACCTCTGCTATAGGTCACGCCAAGTGGTTCGCTAAGTTAGGTGACTTAGCAGGGGTTCCCAGGTTCATAGAGTGAGTTTTGTCCAGGTCTTGGTGGCGAATGTGTCTGCCCACCAGGTGGGTGACGGGCTAGATTAGGTGAGGCCAGTTGAGGGAGATCCTTTGACTTCTCCAGCCGGACTCTCGACCCATCGCCTTGCACCGCAGTGGGGGGGATGGATTAATACGTTCGTCACTTCTGAACATACTGACCCCCAGATTCCTACCCACCCCTTATACCCTTTTCCTTCCCACAACTTCTTCTCTTTTCCTTCTTTAAAAATCATCCACAGTGCAAAAAAAAAGAATTACAATATTTTACCTGGTGGGAAGGCACAATCCAGAATCGAATGGTTCCTTTATATGGTTTTAGTGACCGGATCTAAATAGCCAGGTACCTGCCTTCCTCTTCATATTTCCTTTCCCTCTCCATTTTTTGTCACTTTTATAGCCTACACAAATTTGGGATGCCATAGTCCCACTGGCTCCAAGCAGTTGGGCAGTTGGGGCTGTTGTGAGGTGGTCACATAAAATGCAGATAATGCTGATTTACTTACTGAACAGATAATAAATAATCTTGGCGTACTAATTAACAGATCAAAAATTATAATAAAGGTGTACCTTTGGAAGAAAAAATTATTGAAGCCTGAAATTTTCGCATTTGCGATAACTCGAATTTTACCATTTTCATGAGAATATCGTGGAATTTGCAATTTTCGGAAAAATGACAACAATTTTTTTTATTTTTAACGTACCTCTCTGGTACTAGTATGCATTCTTAATATTTCTTTCTATATATCAAAACAAACTTGATTAGCCATAAAATGGGACGCAGCTAACTTCACGTCGGAAACGCATTGTTTTTTTTTTAGTGTCATTTCCCGAAAATTCCACAAAATATTTAACACGAATTTCGCTAAAAATAATCCGATAATATTGGTTTTCACTTTGTGGCGTCATTATTAATAAACGAATTAAAAATGACTAATAAAATTATTAATATTCTGTATATTCCTGATGAGGAAAGCATCGCTTTCGAAACATATTAATAAAGTGGTGATAACTAAGTATTTTTTCATCAATTTTATTTTAATTTTTATTTTCTTACCTACCTACAAATATTTGTTATTGGTACTGCCGTGTAAGCAAAAACACAGTAATTACAATTACAATGGGAGGCATTCTCCAGAATGAAGGGTCCAGTTTTATTTTACCATATTTACAATATATATATATATTTTTATATGAATACCGCACAAGAGTCCCAACTGCTCCAAACCATAGTCACACTGGCTGCAGACGGTTGGGAGCAGTTGGGAATCTTGTTCGGTACTCATATAAAAAAAGGGCGATACTGAAAGTATCTTCCGCTCTGGAACGTGCGAAAATATACTATATATTATTTTTAAATGAATTAATTGTGAAACAAAACAAATTAATTAAATAAAGTTTACTTGCGCACGCCGGGATTTGAACCCGCGACCTTCAGATTCGTAGTCGAGAGCCTCACCCCTCTACTCAATTTTTCCAAAACTCTTATTCTATAGTATTATTGCAATTAAGTTTTTAAAAGATAACAATAGCTGGTAAAAATTCAGTTTTTCTGTTTTGTTTGCGGTTTTACTTACCAATTGTGAATGTTTATCAAGTATGTAATTGTGGTAAGTAAAAACGCAGTATCTACATACATATGCCTGATATTTGACTACGTTTATGTAAGTTTAACAAGATATTTGCTTTTTTAATTGTTATTGTTTTTAATAGGTAGATAAATATCTTCGTAAAAAGATTTTTTTTTTAATTTAATCGTTTTTTAATTATTTTTATTATGTTCAATAAATAAGTAATAACTATATATGTTTTAGTAATAATAATATCTATGTATAATTTATAATTACCGTATATAATTAATAATTACTGTACATAATTACTAATAACTTTTCGTGCATAATTAACAATAACTGTATATGAATAATAAAAACTATAAGTAAATAATAAAATCTATATATAATTAAAAAAATCTACATGTGATAAATAATTACTGTATAAAATTAATAATAACTATATATATTCAATCATTACTATATATAAATAATAATAACTATACATAATTAATAAGATCTATGTACAATTAATAATATAATTAATTACATCTATATATATAATTAATCATTACTGCCTAATAATAATTGTGTATAATTAATAATAACTATATACACTTAATATATATATAAATTTATAATAATTATTTAAAACTATGTATAATTAATATTAACTATGTATGATTTCATAATAAACCTAGCAGAATTTTTTTATTACTAAACCGATTTTAAACTAATAATTATAGTTATTATTATACTTTAAAGATTTTAATTTCAAATCTTTTCAAAACATTTGATTGTAACGCATTCCAATTCTTCACTATTGTGATAGATCTTTTGGCGTTTAAGCCAGTAAAATGGTTTTGAACGCCCCAACAGCTTTCACAAAAATAAAACTAAAACGCTTACTGAACTCGATAACAAAGTTATTAAATTTGATTTATTCATAAAGGCTATTTTCCTCTTTACATCTGTATTTTATATGATATAATTATTTTATTTAGAACAATAGAACCGCGAGAAATTCAACAAACTCGACTCAAACAAAAATCTAGGTTAAGGGACGCCCCGTAGAGGGAAATACAGTGCCGCGGGAGAATGTATTTCAAGATGGACTTTGACTTTCACTTTGAATTTACTTTGTTCACAGAGTACCTAAACATGAGTTTACTGACTCTAACATAATTATAAAAAGATTTTCTAAAGAAGCTTTACATGAGTTTAATTTTTGGTTTTGTTGGAATTTCGAAACTTATAAAACTATACGCTGGAAATGTGGGCAGGGGATTCACTCCTTACGGAGGACTATTTTCGGTTTTTTATACTTAAAATTTTCATTCTCGCTATATTTAGCGAGAGGAGAATTTATTGTAGGATTAGGGTGGCCTGCCAGGCCACCATAGAACTTAGTTGCTTGGGTGACAATAAAATCTTTTATCAACGGAACGTTGGAATCATTATGGATAGTAGAAACTCTACACCATTTTGGCGCTGATAGCGCAAGTCTGATGACTTTATTTTTAAATGTTTGCAATTTTTTGATGCTAGTGGCGGCGGCATTCCCCTAAATGGGGCATTCATAAGTGAAGCAAGGCCTGATGGATGTTTTGTATAAAAGCCATTTGTTGTCCGTTGATAAACGACCCTTTTTGCCCATCATCGGGTAGAGTGCAGACAAGTATCTACTAGCTGATTTTAGTTTTTCGGTTATGTGTTTTTTTCCAAATTAACTTTGAATCTAGTATTACACCGAGATATTTGATTGATTTTTCCCAAGGAACTTTTTCTCCAAACAGTTTAATATTTGGAGGCCGTCTCGGCGTTATTCTTGAGAAGACTGTTGCGGCACTTTTATTAGGGTTAATTGATATTCTCCATTTTTTGCACCACTCCTCAGTGAGAATGGTTTCTATTTGTACGCGGCTTGTAGCAGTGGCCTCTTTAGTAGAACTAGAAATGATATTGGTGTCGTCCGCAAATTGAGTGATTTTAATATTACTATTTATTGGTTTCGGAATGTCGCTAGAGTAGATGTTATATAATGATAGAGATAGCTGACTGCCTTGAGGGACCCCGGCTGAAAGGGGCCGTATTTCAAGATGGTAGATAAAAACACAGCATCTTCACGAATGTAAGTATAATCGCAGTAACTTCAACGTAGGAACTGTATTTGTACTTACAGACACGGAAATACTGCGTTTTTACTTACCAACATCGATGAAGTTGTAATAACATCAAAAACAATATCATCTCTTTTTAATGCAATAAACGAAACATTTTAAATTATCTCTTATGTAAAACATACGAAATTCAATACTTAACAACTTCCCACATACGTATAATTTTTTTGCTAATTTTGGTAATTACTGTGTTTTTAATTACGGCACTAATAAAAACAAAATGTGCCATTTTCAGCGAAACTGGTCGAGTAATTTTCGAGAATATCGAGGACAAATAAGCAAACAAACTTACATTGATTTTTATATGTATGTAGATATACTTCTTGCCGGGCGGGTTTCGGTACTGCCGTAGCTTCTTCGGGGCAGCACAACCTTCAGGATTAGTTTCTGGTTCTTTGCTAGAGGCTCCAGGCAAGTATTTGTGGCACTACCCCAACTGATTTTTGAAAGAAAGACAAACATTCCCGGGTTGCGAATAACCTGACAATATTATAAAATCTCCTACTACCATCACAGTAAGCGAAAGGGAACTCACGACGCCTGGATGGGACCGAGACGCGGCGCCAACTCAGCCACTGACCGGTCTGATAATACCATATACTAGGTATTAGGTTTCTAATATGTACATTCCATTTAAGAAGATCGTCTATGTTCATTTCAAGATAATTGATATATTCAACTATTAATTACTCACGTCCTTAAGGCAAGTACGTGAGTTTACCAATGAGTTGACGAGCCTATGTTGTAGTGGAAATAGCTTCTTTGATATTTGAAAAGTGAAATTTCTTGTTTTATCTGGATTTTGAGTTAATATGTGTCCATCAAGTCAATTTTTAACCATACCTAAACCATTTCAATTAAAGGAATCTCTAATTAAAGTCTGTCGGATACGTGGTGCTGTACTTCGTATAATGCTGTATAAAATCACCATAAACAAAATTGGCGTTTATAAAATAATACACATGTTAAAGTCTCACTTCCACAGATATTTTTGGCCAGCTAAAGATGCAACTGGAACCTATGTGAGCTGCGATGATAAGAATGAATTCAGAAAATTGTCCCATATGATATCCCAGGGTGGGATTTGAACTCCGCAAATTAAGAGTGAACCAAAAGATTCGAAAGGGCGTCGAATCAACCGCTCACGTCCTTTTCCCCCCAGTCACGGAATCATCTTGCATCATATCCATCTGTTCTGCCGGGCAACCTTATACGAGTATAGAGAAACACTAAACAATAGCCGCCTAACGTCCATGAAAACTGAAGGCGAAACACGGCTTATATTGCGATACTCCCCTGAGGAGTCGTGGCGAACTCAGTGACAGATCTCGGACATGAAAAACAAGCACCTTGTTGTAGACCCTACTATTAAATTTCCAGAATTCTCTCTCTCTCGGAAGACTCGGTGGACCTCATTAATCCGCACCTGGTGCAGTCACAGCCGTTGTGCGTATATGATGTAGACATATTCAAACAACAGAACACAACGTAAAAGAATGTCCCCTTCATCAGTTTCCCTATGGCACATCTGTGCTGGAACCAAGTGACTCCCGATGCCGTCGGCTGGCTGAATAACCCATGTGCTATCCCACTATGACCTCCACCAACTCTCCTCCACCATACAAAGAAGCAATGAATCATTATCGACCTCATATTCGCTACCGAGCCAGAAGAAAGCAAATCAACTACTAGAAAACATCGCGAAGGATCTCCAAAATTGTCCTGCCAAAAAAGTCCTGCAAAGGGAGTATCTCCCGCGATGGCACCACTTTTACTTGCGACTAGTTATAATACTTTTTTTAAATTTATTTATTATAAGTTACATTACAAGTATTTTTTTATATTTTTATATTAATACCGCACAAGAGTCCCAACTGCTCCCAACCGTCTGGACCCAGCGAGACTATTGCATTCCCAGTTGGGGAATGTTGAGAGGCAGAAGGTATAGGGGAGGGGAAGGAGAAGGGGAAGAGGAAGGTAGGGAAATAGGGAAATACCTGGCTATTCAGATCTGGTCACCAAACCCAGCTAAAAGCCATTTCAATCAACGTTTCAATTCTGAATGGTGGTCTTTCACCAGGGCGATACTGAGAGTATCTTCCACTCTGGAACGTGCGCAAATACACTATTATTTTAAATGAATTAATTGTGAAACAACACAAATTAATTAAATAAAATTTACTTTCGCACTCCGGGATTTGAACCCGCGACCTTCGGATTCGTAGTCGAGAGCCTTACCTCTCGACCATGGAACCCGTCAAAATTTAACAAAATATTGAGTGAAAGGGTATTCTTGGTCGTGTATTGCCGTATCAGAAAAGGGGAGTTCTTGTGTCTGATAAGGAGCTACGATTGTTTATTTGGTAGCTAGTATTTCTATTTATAAAATGTTTTGTATGAAATGTTTACAAATGTAAGTTTTTTTTTAAAGACCAGTTTAATTTGATTTGTTTGTTCTGATTGGTCATTAATACAGCGCATTTCGATGGGGAGGTTATTGTAGTTTTTTTGGCTTGATCAGTATAATGATTTTGCATTTGAGTTGTTTTAAAATTAGGTGTTAGAAATTGATATGCATTTCTCATAAGATTGTAATATTCCTGATTTTTAATCATTGAAGAAGATAATATTAGCATGTCTTAAATGAAACATGGAACCGAAAAAAAAACAACAGAAAATAAAAAGATGTCAGTCGCATCTGGGACTCGAACCCAGGACCTCTGCATATCCGGGGCAACCGCTTAACCAACTTAACTAATGAGATCAGTTCAATTTATGTCATCTTCATCGATATTATATTTCAACGGGTCGCTTCTACGACTCGTTCTTGTGTTCAACAGCTCGGCTGTGGAATGACCTGCCTGCCTCTGTGTTTCCTCCCTTTTACAACATGGGAGATACCCATGAAGATTCAAGACCCACCCAGGTTCACTCCTTCCTATCCTCTAAAAGACCCTCCACACAGCATCCCCAAATATATAAATTAATTCCTTTAGGGTCTCCTGTATGGAGTTACCGTAAAAAAAATATTTTCAATACCTTCGTGACAAAAATGATAGCAAATTTCTTCACATTTTGTTTTTGAATAGTAATTCCACAATAATAATTATTGCCAAGTAACATTAACATGTGTACATCGTGAATTAAAAAAAACTCTGCACAAACTTCTTTCAAGAATTTAATATCATTCTTATCACGACTTTCATTTACCGTTTCGATAGCTTGACATTTAGTTCCAGACATTAAATTTATTGGAACTTCCAAATGTCATTACTATGGCAACATCAAACTACTGAATTTGCCTTTGAAATGTGTTCTTCACTTTCAAATGTTTTCAGAGATTCGCACTTTTGACAAACATCATTTCAAATTCATTTATAATTTTGCCCTCTGAATTGATTTTTTTTTATTATTTACTTATCTAACATCTAACACTTTTTTATGTGAATACCGCACAGGAGTCCCAACTGCTCCCAATCGTCTGGAGCCAGTGAGACTATGGCATCCCCAAACAGGGAATGTTGTGAGGCTGAAGGTAGAGATGATGGGAAAGAGAGGGGGCGGAGGAAGGTGGGGAAATCCCTGGCTATTCAGATCTGGTCACCAAACACGGCTAAAAGCCATTCAAGC
This sequence comes from Halesus radiatus, assembly GCA_022606495.2. Taxonomy (NCBI): domain Eukaryota; kingdom Metazoa; phylum Arthropoda; class Insecta; order Trichoptera; family Limnephilidae; genus Halesus; species Halesus radiatus. The sequence goes on from JAHDVE020002917.1 coordinate 23,580, forward strand.
AACGTTTCAATTCTGAATGGATGGTCTTTCACCAGGGCGATACTGAGAGTATCTTTCACTGTGAAACGTGCGCAAATGTATTATATATTATTTTTGATAAATTAATTGTGAAACAACACTAATTGATTAAATAAAATTTACTTGCACACGCCGGGATTTGAACCCGCGACCTTCGGAGGATAATTTTTGGAAAAGAAAATTTCAGAAATATAAAAAAAAAATCATCTTTCCATGTTAAATTATCTCACTTGCAAAACGTCAAATAATAAAACATTATTTAAACATGAAGTAAAGTAATAAACGGGAAGTACCACTTTCTATTGTTATTTTTATTAAGTTAAAAGAAATACATAATTATTTAACTTAAATATAAACCTAGTACGTTAATTAACCTATTTTAAATATAAACATATTACGTTAATTAACCTATTTTAAATATAAACATATAACGTTAATTAACCTATTTTAAATATAAACATATTACGTTAATTAACCTATTTTAATGCTCAATTTTTAATTATCATGGGATTAATATGGGATAAAAAAATGGAGAACAATATTAACAAATCTCGAATTTGAGATATGATATCGATGAAGATGGCATAAATTGAACTGGTCTCATTAGCTAAGTTGGTTAAGCGGTTGCCCCGGATAGGAAGTGGTCCTGGGTTCGAGTCCCAGACGCGACTGAAATCTTTTTATTTTCTGTCATTTTTTCCGTTTTCATATTTCATTTAGGTTTTGTTAATATTGTTTTCTACGGTGATTATATGTTTTAATACGTATATTTTTGCATCATATTACTTAATATTACATTATATTATTTATATACTTTACATACATATTATTCCTATTATACATTGTTATTTTGCTCACTTATTTTGAGATTGAACCGTTTTTTTTTAAATATTCTTACTCGATTCTCCGTTTTCAGGATATCGGGAAGGAGGCTGTACTCGTATATATATATATATATATATATATATATATATATATATATATATATATCCATATATATATATATTATATATATATCCGTAACGCAAACGCAAACGACGACGATGTATTTACGAAAACTGTCAAAATGTGCTCTTTATGGCCGATTTGACGTGCGTTAGCTAACGCTAAAGATAGAGACTTGACCCCCCAAGCACCGTTTTGTTAAGGGTCCAGTATAAGACCACGTATTCATCGCCGTTGGGTATTTTAGGCGCCAAACTCGATAGAACGGAGCACCGCAAGCTGCCGACTTTTTTGGGGGAAATGTGGATAATGTAAACCACGCCCGCGCCGTATTGACAATTGATGAAATACAAAATAAAAGACATTTGCTGAATACATTTTTTATTTATTTGATGCATAAAAATAAATTAATAGAAAGTTGACAAACTTAAATTTGCAGTCGGACAAATGAGGAAAAGCGAAAGTATAAAGTTTATTTTTAATTCACAAAATTTACACCGCCGACTATATGTAAGTAAAGTATGTCAATCTGTTGGTATAGGATAAGGTAACTTATGAGAATATTTTTTTGTTTTTTAGTATCTACATAAAATATTAATAATTAACAGTACCCATGCACAATGACCACCTTTTACAAAAAAAAATTGTTAGTATTTATGTGTTTATTTCTTCACAGGACAATCCTTTATTTTACTTCAGAAATGTCCTAGGATTGGGTAACGCGGACCACCTGCTCTGTAATACTTATAAGCACAGTTTTTCGACATTTCGAGTTATTTTCATGGTTTTTGGGTAAAAGAATCCGATTTTTTAACATCCACTTAGGGATCCAAGAATGTTGAAATGAATTAGATATGCCTTTTTTATATGGCTGTCCTGCCAATGATTTTGGTTGTTAAGGAATTCGATAATTACATTTGACATGGGATCCAAGATGGCGGATTTGAATTGATTCAGTTTATTAAACGGGAATAAGAATTACATGTCTTTCGATATTTTTTGGGATTTAGAAACGCCCTCTACTATTGTATACCAAAAAGCAGTAAAAATAAAACACATTTAGATAAGGATGATTTACAACCAAATTCCGGATACAATTTACTAGTAGTCCTGTCAATGAAGGCAAAAAATCTACCAGAACTGGAAGAAATTACCTACTACAGGGAGTATTTTCACAAAGTCATAACTCCTCTGCTCCCCCGGATTCCAAATTCACACTCATTCAGAGGTAAATGGCGTTTTTGGAACCAAACCACTTTCTTTAAAAAAAAATTAGCACGATAAATTTAATGATTTAAGGTATTGGAATAACATGACTCAAAATATTTATATAATTCTTTTCGGAAGACTTTTGGAATTACACTTGCTAAATTCCATGAGTTGGGAAAAACATTTATCTTATAGAAATTTATCAAAAATCGTATTATGCAACATAGCAGATTGCGAAGTTTTTTTATAAAAAAAAGTTAAATTGGAGATCAGTGTACCTTCAAACACCCTAATCCCGATTTTGAACAAGATCGGTAGAGAACTAAAAAATTCAAAATTGCCGCCGAAATTATGCATTTTGACATAAGATTCGAGTTCAGCGTGCCCCCGAACTCCATTGTACCCGCTTTGATAGAAAACGTTTAAGAATTCTAGAAGTTCGAAGCGTCCCCTGAAAACACGTATTTTAATAATATTATTTACCTTAGTCGTTTTTTTTTTCTTTCGGGAAATAGGTCTCTTATTTTGTACATTATACGCATGTCTGCCTTTATTTTTTCCCATTTTGAATAACTAAAAAGAAAACAATTTATTTAGAGACGATTTCAAATTTATTTATTTGGAGAATAATAATGATTTAATTTTTGCTTACCCCCGTGGCCGGTTGATCGAATAACACCGGTTTCCTCAGCGTTCCTAGTACTAATCAAATTAAATATCTCGTAGCCGCGTAGAAAATAATGACAGTAAATACACACATGCTCTCGCCTCTGGAGTCAGCTCGTGAATGACCCGCTCTCGCGAAATCTCGTGACCAGCGCGCGGCGTAATTCTTTCGTATGGAATTTTATATGGCGCCATAGAATAAAATATTTCATAAAGTTTAAGTGAATAACAGTAGAAATGTAGGTACTCTGTAGTATTTACAATTAACTCAATAGGTTTTTAACCTTCATTTAACTGAGATTGTCGAAGGATTTTTTATTAAAAATGTTTGTAATATGTGTAGTTAACAAAACAGTGAAGGCACTTTAAGCGTTTTTCTTCAAAGTGCAGTGCATACTTCATATAGAATGGAAAGCATTACAGTTTAAGAATTGTCACCATTGGGAACCTTAGACATTTTCCTAACTACTCGTATAGAATTTACAGATAAATTATTTGTTATATTTCTGACGTTAGCAACCCGCAAAGTGACGTTTAGCGCCTTCTTTGAGTCTTCGCCCTTATAAAATTATGCACGTCGACCATTGTGCTTTTATTTTTAACCTACTTTGATTTTCTATCAGCCATCTAGGTGTTTCCATTTAAAACCTCTTAAACTATCGCAGCGCCCTCAATTCGTTTCTACTTTTAAATATCAGAAAACAATTTGAAATATTCTAGGCGTAATATGTAGGTATTCCAGACAAGAATTCTGTCTATAAAACCATTAACAATTTTTAAAATAAAAGTTAGGTCAGAAACTAGTATTCTATCTGATAGTTTTAAAATTTTTAGTTCTTTCATTAAGTGATTGTAATTTATAGTTTCAATAGGTAAACCGAGTTTACAGTTAACATATCTTAGAAATTTGTGTTGAATTTTTTCAATGGAGTCGGAATTAATTTTATAGTGAGGGGACCATATAGAAGAATTATATTCGACTTGACTACGAACTAAGGAAGAGTATAAGAGTAGAATAATTTTATTGTCAAAATATTCCTAAAGTCTCTGGCAAAATGTGGTATTTACAGAATAACAGTTTAACCGCCCGTTCTTTGGGTTATTATTCAAAAAGTAGGTTTTTTCATTAGATTTCGCAATAACAATACGTGTGAATAGTGACGTAACTTGTACGGGAGAGACGATAATACCCGAACACATCCGTTGGCTTCGGCTGACCTCGAAATACTAAACGAGATGACGCAGGAACAAACTTGAGGTATACGAATGTTTTGTGGGTTTTGGGTATAACTTTTTTGCACTTGAACATACGGAATAAAGCTCGTTGCATTCGGGCGATAATATAGCGGCCGTATCACGTACGTTCGTATGGGTAGGGCGGTTAAATACAAAATGGTATACTAATTATTGTATTTTGTAAACTTTGATAATATATACGAGCTACTAACTGAAGTACCCGGCGTTGCCCGGAGTTATGAATGGTTTGGAGAAAAGTTTTGATATTGTGATGTGTCACTCCAACCCCTACCCTATCTCCACCCCTAACCCTACCACACCCTACCTCCACCCTACCCCCACCCTACCCCTACCCCTATTTTGAATATCAAGTATGGGAAAGTTCATCAAGAAATACCAAAATTCTTCTTAAAAAGGTGGGAAAGGAGGAATGGGTTTGTTTTTCGAAATATCATGTATCATATTCTAATTCGTATGTATGATTTGAAAAAACATGTCAAATTACTTAGCCCTATAATTGCTCACTTTATTAACATGATAATTGATACGAGTGAAATTCCGGAGGAACTAAAATGTAGCATTGTAAGACCTATTTTTAAAAATGGAGACCACTCCTCTATAAATAATTACAGGCCAATTTCTATATTACCTGCATTAGAAAAAAATTTAGAAAAATATGTTTCGATAAATTTAGATAAATATTTAAATAAATTGGGTATTATCGATGAATGCCAGTTTGGGTTCCAGAAAAAAAAAAGTTGTGATAAACTACTTGCAAACTTTTCCAATTATATAAATTCCCAGCTAAACTCTCAAAAACACATACTGGTACTTTTTATTGATTACTCAAAAGCTTTTGATACACTCTGCCATAAACAAATAATAAATGTACTTGATGCCATAGGAATCCGTGGTAAACTCCTTTCTTTTTTTAAAAACTATTTATCAAATAGAAAAATGAAGATAAAGATTTGAAATGAAATGAGTAAATGTAGATATGTAAAATCAGGTGTACCACAGGGGTCAATTCTAGGTCCTAAATTGTACATTATATATGTTACTGCTATGTCCAAATTATTTAAGAAAGCTCTTAGATTCATTTTCGCAGATGACACTGCACTTGTAGTATCAAATGAAAATCCCTTAATAGCTCTTCAAGATTTACAATTAGACTTTAATGAACTTCTCAAATGGGCGCATGATGTAGGACTAATTATTAATGTTAAGAAAACCAAATGTATGTATATAAGGTCACCGAGTGTGAAAATGTGGAATTTACCAAAACCAATTGCTCATCATTTTGAATGCATACATAAAAAAATTGAAAAAAAATTGTGACTGCGACACGATCGATTTTACAAACGATTATGCTTATCTGGGATTATTAGTAGATAATAAATTTAAGTGGGACACGCAAGTGGCCAAAATATGTAACCAGCTCCGATCTATATCGAGTAGCTTCTATAAATTAAAATTTGTCTTGCCACATGGCACACTTAAACTTATATATTTTCCATGGTAGAATCCATTCTGAGATATGGAATACGAACTTGGGGTCACACAAGCTTTACGTATATTAAGTATGTCCAAAATTTACAAACTGCGATAGTTAAAAAAATTGTCACACCAAAGATATACAGACAAAGAAAAAATTTAAAAATATTATACGGTGCTGAGGGCCTACTTCCTGTAAAAGGTCTCCTATGGTACATCACTATTATAGATAACGCGGGAGAAAGCCAATACAAAAAGCCACTGGTGCACAAACACAGCACTAGATTCACTGAAAGAAGAGGCCTAAAAATTCCAAAAATTTCAAATAAATATGGAGGTCGAACTCTTGAATACATAGTGCCAGTGATTTTCAATAAATTTAATGAAAGCTATAAATTGGAGGAAAGTGAGAGGCTTTGCGTGAAATCGATGAAGTTATGGATTTTAAATGAGCAATCTATGTATCTTTAAATTTTTTCTTTGTATCTTTAAATTTTTATCTATGTATACTAAATGGCTAAGTTAATGTACCTATAATGTTAACGTCAAATGTAAGTACCTATTTTATTTAAGATTAATATATATTACTATTACTATTAGGACTAATTAATCTTTGTAGAACCTGCAGACAAGCTGTCATGTGACCGCTTTGCAGGACTACATATTTTGCTCCTTTCTTTATTTTACCATGTATGTATTTATGTTCTTTGGATGAATAAAAAAAATAAAAATAAAAAATATGTTCCTCTTGTTTCGAAGGTCAAATGTGAGAAATTTCATCAAGCTCGGAATAAAACTGTAGATTCGTATACAAAACAAATACACACCGCCCGCCCGGGACTTTTTATTTATTTATATATTAGAAGATAGACAAAAGAAAAAGATTGAAGAAGATATATCGCTGTAACAATGCAGACATGTACTCTTTATCTACCCTGATATACTTACTCACTGTAAATGTTGTTCTGTCAATGTATTGCTTACTGCAAAATATTACACATATATCTCTACCTATTTTAAGATGTATTCAGTAATTAAATTATTTTTTTATGTATGACTTCATTTTATTATAATAATGTTATTTCTTTGGTTTTTTCTTTCATCATTCCTAATTTTTACATAACTTCAATAGACACTTATTCTTGCTTTGTTATTAACAGATATTTTTGAAATTTATCTTTTTTATCATACACGCTCCTGAGAACTCTAACTTGTTAACATATTTTTCATATTATTGTCTATGTCTTATATTTTATGCTTTATAATGAAAAAAAGCCGAAATGCGTTAATAAATCAAAAAAATAAAAATAAAAAATAAACTTCTGGTCTTTTTTAAGGTTATTTCATTGATATCTTTCAGCCAGATTTTGTAACGGATTAAAACAACTCAACCCCGTTACATGGATATCACAGGTGACTACATACTGCTATAGTAACCAGCCACAAATAATAAAGAGGAAGCATATTGAAGCGACAAGCTCAGGAATCGAGAATAACCACTCAGTGACTCAGTCTTCGGTGGACCTTGGTGCGGACAGCTGTGCTACGGGAAGTTGTAACAAGCGTTTTGGAATGGCGTTCTTATCTCGGCGATTGGTGATAAAACTTAATTTAGTATCTTGATTTCTGGTTAACCCTATTTTAATTTATTTAGTCGCATTATGCGACTTGACGCCCAAAACTTAGGTTTTGGACGCCAAGATAAGTATGCGTTATATTGTTGTGCATATTAGATGTACGTTATATTGTTGTGCATATTATATGTGCGTTATAATTGATTTCATTATTGACTATTTAACTTCTCTATTTGTTTTATATCTTGGGGAAGGATGTTGTGGAGTTTTGTTCGAAAATATTTTTTTTCTTTGTCCCGGAGTGGTTTTATTATAACTTCTTGTGTTAGCTATCTCGCCAGATTCCACTGTGATTGTTAAAAAAAACCTTTTTGTTAACTACATTGATTTAGTTTATTATATTCCTTCTCTTTACATTATGTATTTTTTTCGTAGCTGATTATAAAAATAAAAAAAGTTGTTTTTATAAACTTTGCATGATTATATAATAATAGTGTGTAACAAAAAATGTATTAACATTTTTTTTAAAGTCCTTACATTGCTGACAAGTGAAATATTATAAAAAGAGTTTTTCTCCACTATGAGTAATCATGTGTTTCGCCAAACGTCCCTTTCGAGAACATGTATAGCTACAGTCGGAACATGAAAAAGGTTTTTCTCCACCGTGAGTCAGTATGTGCGTCATTAAATTATTCTTTTGATAACATCTATAATTACAGTCAGAACATGAAAAGGGTTTATATCCACTGTGAATCCTAAGGTGTGTCTTCAAACGGTCCCTTTGGAAACACGAATAGTTGCAGTCGGAACACGAAAAACGTTTTTCTCCACTGTGAGTCAGCATGTGTCTCGTCAACTGTCCCTTTCGAGAACATGTATAACTGCAGTCGGAACATGAAAAAGGTTTTTTTCCACTGTGAATCAGCATGTGTGATTTCAAAGTTCCCTTTAGTGAGCATGAATAACTACAGTGAGAACACGAAAAAGGTTTTTCTCCACTGTGAGTCAGCATGTGTCTCGTCAAATGTCCCCTTCGAGAACATGTATAGCTGCAGTCGGAACACGAAAAAGGTTTTTCTCCACTGTGAGTCAGCATGTGTATCTTTAAATAATTCTTTTGATAACATCTATAATTACAGTCAGAACATGAAAAAGGTTTATATCCACTGTGAGTCCGAATATGTGTCTTCAAACGGTGCTTTTGGAAACACGAGTAGTTGCAGTCGGAACACGAAAAAAGTTTTTCTCCACTGTGAGTCAGCATGTGTTTCGTCAAATGTTCCTTTCGAGAACATGTATAACTGCAGTCGGGACACGAAAAAGGTTTTTCTCCACTGTGAGTCAGCATGTGTCTCGTCAAATGTTCCTTTTGAGAACATGTATAACTACAGTCGGAACACGAAAAAGGTTTTTCTCCACTGTGAGTCAGCGTGTGTCTAGTCAAATGTTCCTTTCGAGAACATGAATAGTCGCAGTTGGAACATGAAAAAGGTTTTTCTCCGTCGTGAGTCGACATATGAGTCAGCATGTGTCGCTTCAAATAATTCTTTTGATAACATCTAAAACTACAATCGGAACATGAAAAGGGTTTATATTCACTATGGGTCACCGTGTGTTTCTTCAAGCGTCCCTTCATGGAATATGAATAATTGCAATCAGAACATGAAAAAGATTTTTCTCCACTGTGAGTCAATTTGCGTGTTGTCAAATGTTGCTTTCGAAAAGTTGAATAGTTGCAGTCGGAACATGAGAAAAGTTTTCTTGGAGTATGGTTGAGCAAGTGTCGTTGTAATGTTGACTTACGAAGGCGAGAGTCTTTACAATGGGAAAAAGATAATCGTTTTCCTTCGGGATGCGTCTTCAGATCTGTCAATAATTACGGATAAAGCTTAATAATATTAAGTACAGTTAATTAATAAAAATGCTATAATCAGGAAAGCAGGACTTGTGAACATTAACAAAAAATCGGTTTTACCTGCTATCTGCGTAATTCTTTCAGAGTGCTCTAAGCATTCTTGTTTAACATCCTGGAGGTCTATGTTAATTTCCGTATAAGAAATCCCCCCTCTATCTTCTTCTCGGGGTTCTGGTTCTGCCTTGATGGTAACAGTCTCCATTTTAATGCTACCTGGAATACAAGAAAACACCTATGCCAATACATATCGCGTAGAAGAGATGATTAATACCTGAAATGGTTTGTCACTGCAGTTCCAGTTACTGGACATCGATGAGGAACCGGTTATTTATCCAGTTGCTTTTGGAACCGGGGAGGGGGGGCTCATCTTCCTCGAAAAGTTCGCAATATTTTGCCTCGTTTTTACATTTTTTTTAAATATATTTTCGTTGTTGGTGAATATTCCAAAAGAAACAGGATCCTCAGAGAAATATCACCTGCCAGTTCCAGTGATGGCAAAGAAACCGAGACAGGAATATCAACCATCTCTACCAAGTAGCGCAAACACTAAAATGGTCGCTCTTTCCCAGAGAGTACTAGAAGGATACAAATTCTTTCAATGTTTAAAAAATATATATTTACTGAATCTTCAAATTAACATAGCTACCCGCTACAGAGCAGATAATTACTAGAGATGCCTTTACACGAAAGGGAAGAAACCAAAATATAAGGGGGGGGGGGGGGGTGAGCTTAGGCAGATCACATTACATTTGATTTGCGAATAAATGCATCCCGACAGCCTGCACGCAACTCGCATTGGACTGCAAAGTATTAGTATTTTTCGCTTCGAAAAGCAAATCAATTCGTCATTCTTACAATTGTGCGGAAATTAATCCAAACAAATCTCCCCTTCTCCCGTAGCTGTGGTACCAGATTACAAACTAACCGAAACAGTAAATAAAAAAAGATTCACCTTCAAACCGCGCCAAAAGATGAGGCAACATCTAGAATTTTTGGAAATTGGAAAACAAGACTGGTTTTAACTATTTTTAAATTTGTATACTGAAGAAGTCGCGATCGCAAAACAACCTCAACGCGGGCAACGAACTAAAAGATCTCCCTTTCGCAATTAGGACTAGATCGAAGGGAGGGGGTATACAATTTTCGAAAGAGGTTTGAAAATTATTGTCAAAATTGTTTTTTTTATGGGCACGCGTTGGAACTAATTACCACCAAACTAGGCCGCATGCCCGTGTTGGGGCAGTCGGTGTTTATAAATTTACACTATGGAAATAAACCACCCCACGTTATGAACACAATAATGTCCTTTAAGATACATGTATCTTGAAAAAATGACATTTTTTAGCACTCGGGCGAGAAACTATTCACTATTTCCGAATGTGTTTATTTATGTTCTCTTGTGAACTCTAAAAAACCTTTTTTATTCGAATGAAATGTTTTAAAAATCAATTTTATTGCTGAAAATGCTCAAGGTCGTTAGATGCCATTCTCATGTTCTAAATCCAAAGGTTGTCATCAAATTATCTTGAAAGAATCTGGAAAGAGTTCCGGAAACAAAACACTCTCATGTTCTGAAATAAAATGTTATTCTCATACAAGAACACTGAAAGGAAACCATTCCCACGGTCCGATTGAAATTATTAATGTTCTCATCTTCAAAAATAATGTCCTTACGAGCTCTGGGCGGAAACCATTACCATGTTCTGACTTAAGTTTATCATCTTAAAAACCAAAACTTATGAAAATGCTCAAGGCTGTCGGGAGAGAAACAGTTCCGTGTTCTGAATGCAATTAATAAATATATTTAAAGATTCACAATATTGCGAGGTCAGGGAAAAAACATTTCCCATGTTCTGAATGCGCTATAAGATTTATTACCATTATAATTTGAAGATATTATCATCTCAAAAATAAATTTCAAAGAATCACAAACTAACTTAAGCGTTTTCTAATATACTGAATGCAAGCATTATTGTTTCTAAAAAATGACCTATAAGGAATCTCATTCTCTGCACTCCGGAAAAACCATTCCAATGTTCGAAAAGTACGCAGAAAAATTTGTCTTTAAATATTAACGTTCGTACGCTTGGAGAGAAAAAATCATCATATTATATAATTATATAGGAAGGTTAACAAAAAGGATAGAAATGGCAGCACTCGAGCAGCAACACCGGCTTTCATGGCAACATTCGGTGGTTAATGTCGGTTTAAAGAGATTTTTAGTTGATTTTTTTTTAGATTTTCGATACGAAGTCACTGAATAACCTTTGATATGACCGAAACAAGAAGCGTCTGCGGGCCGGATCCATTCATACTACTATATTATTAAAATTTGTATTTAAATATTGTTTAAATTTTAAAAGTTAAGAAAGGGGAGACAGGGCGAGAACACCAACTTGGGACATAGACAAAGGGGAAAAGATAGAGGGACTAGGATTAGGTATAAGGGAGTAGAACCCGAACGAGTTTAAAATTGGGCTACTCTTTAAAATTGATTATTTTATGAATTGATTTTATTTATTTTTCTAAATTATTTAGTCGGAGACCTATTCCATTTCTATGAAGTGAATCTATACCAAAAGATTTAATATCTTTTTTTAACTAAATGCAACGCAAATTCTGAATAACCTACACTATTTAGGCACCTAAACAAAACCTTTTATTATAAAACTCAATTATGTTTGCGTACTAACAATCAACGAACATTTAAATACTTAATTTCACGAAACTACAATAAATAAACGATTATACAAAATCTAATCAGGATACGCAAAGACACCGAGCTCGACAAGGCATCCGACCTAGTTATTGCCATCGCGGATTAGTCCACACGCGAACGAGGCGACGAATGTTGCGGCAAATATCGCCTCCAGAATGCAGCGGATGGGCCGCGCCTTATGACATGAATTGCTGCAATTCGGCATGAGATTGGGGAAATAAACAAAAATACCATTCCGAGTCCCTGCTACCGATGCTTCCCAAGTAGACAACGTCCCTTTTCGCCTCGTGGGTCGTGGGGTGCTGACGAAGGTCCTGACCGACGCTGGTGCGATCAGCATTACGGTAAAAGCGCCCAGAAATGCAAAACCCATCCACTTTCAAGACGGAAATCTCCGCAGGAGGTTAGTTCCTGACGTCATGCGATCAATTCTTCTGCTAGCTCCAATTCCTCCATCATTGCACAAGCAAGATATTCCACTTTTAATTGCGGTTTTTTAAATTCATAAAATATTTTCGGGTTACTCGTAACCCGAGAACAAAAAAATAATTAAACATATGGCGAGAGATGGGTGTCTCTTTGATTAATTCTAAAAATTTCAATTTTTCGTACCATCTGTCTGCTCAATTCGCTTGGAAAATTATAAACATTCTTCCTTTATATCAGGCAGGTATGAGTCCATGTCTGTATCCGGCATTTCATCGCCACCTTATTTTTAGTATTAAATTAATATGAACAGCGAAAATTAAGATACGAACGATATAACGGAAGTAATGAACGATATTATCGGGTTATACACGGGCAACGACAGGATGTTAATGTAATTGAACTTCCAAATATTCAAAGACAAAGATTTATTTAACCGTTTGCGAATGTTAAAAACGATAAAAATTGAAGACAACCTAACTTACTAAACTTATCATAAGCTACGTTTTAGCTTTTTGATGTACATGATGGTTTCGTATGAACCAAAGTCGGAGAAACGTCAAAAGTAATGTACTTTCGCAGCATTAGTAAAAGTCAAGCAAACACTTATTTTTCAACACATTTTTAACACATACGTTTGTAAAATATAAAAAAGTTAGTCTACGTATTACAGTATTAAAAAGAAATATGTGTATTGGTAATAAATACAATATAACGTCGGGAATGTTAATTTACCATTGAAAAATTAATGTCGTTGTGTTATCTACGAAAGTAGATAGGCACACTCAACTTAGGATGATCAACGATATAAAAATGGTTGGAAATAGGCGAATATAACGTTGCTCAACAAACCACTTGAGTGATTTGCGCCTCAGATCGATCAATCGAAAAGTTGGAAACAACGGCCGTTAACAGCACTACAACAAAGTAAGGGAGGGGGCTGCAATAATTTTAAAAGGTAAAAAACAGAACTCGCGTTGAAGATTCTTGTCAATTTAAGAGTTCATCGAATAATGGCTATTGCAGTAGGCCCAAAACAAGTTTTATAACTTGTCATAGAAGTATTAGTACGTATTTAATATAACAGTAAACGTGAAGTGCCATGCAGTTGATGTAGTAATCGGTGACAGTTCAACAGCCAGACGCCATTTTCACCATAGACAAAATACAAGTGAAAAATTAATAAACTAATAACAGTACCTACTTATTCTCTCATGAGTATGACGTTCGGTGTGCAAACACGCATCCATTTGTAATATAGTTGCACGCGGATAGAGCTGGGAATGGCGTTTTTGTACAATCACTACAAAATAATGTGTTGGGAAAAACCAATTGTTTAAAATTGTTTTTTTTAATTTTTTTTTTATTTGGCTAGTTTTGAGGTTGTTATATGTTACCCTATCCCTACCCCTATATAGTAATTTTCCTCTTCTTTTTAACGTCAAGTAGTGAGTATGATATGGTTGCGCTGGTTCATTGAATTCCGTTATCATAAATTAATTATTACCAATTGATTTTGCTCAAAATATGCAGGGGTAAAATAGGGAAAGGTAATGATGGAATCCAAACGACTTACCCTTTATCCTTGTTTCGTCACAAGACTCTTTGTGGTGGCACTTGAGCACATAAATAAATGTTCAACATAAATTACAGACATTAAATGTCTGCAGCGGATCACACTAACGAATACCACGGCGGTGTAGTAAAACAATAGATTGATAAAAGACAAGACGAATTGCGTTGCGAGTGCGGTGGTGCGTGTTTGGCGAGATCACAGGTGACAATGTGTTGCGAGCAGAGTCGATGGATTAGGTATGGATTACAATTGGGTAGGTTTTATTAGGAGGCATATTATTGTGCAAATCAACTACTAGGCTATCCGAATTGAACCGTAACCGGCGCAACCATGATATATGCTTTCTAATACCTATAAGTAATGACCAAATTTACAGACATACTTCGTATCTAAAATATACATTTCAAGTAATAATAATTCCCAGACTAGACCGGCCATAAAAAAAAATTGCACAAAGGCTAGCCGCGTATATTGTTGTTCAAGCCGGAAACCATTGTAAAGTACTACATCGTAAAGTAAGAACCCTTAAATACTATTTTAGAAAGTCGGCATCATTTTACAAAAGGACAGCAATAAAACCTAAAAGGAAATAAGCCGCCTTCGGAGAGGCTGCCAATAGAGGTCATAAAACCGACCCTGACGAGACGGCCCGAGACACACAGTCGCACCGAAAAATTCATAATGATTGTGGGACCATTCGCCCGCGGCCGAATGAGACGGAACAAGGAAGAACTAGATCCCTACAGAGGGTGACAGGCAAGAGTGCCTTTGACGAGTAGGCAGTTGGCTTGAAGCTTCCGCCCAGGAAGGTACCTATTCTCGCCCCTCGGAGAGGCCGCCCAGGTCCTCTGACGACAGTGAGTGTTACGCTTCCGTCCCAGAAGGAAGTACGATCTCCGCCTTTCGGAGATCTACTTGCAGAAGTCGCCCAGGCTCTGCACCGCGAGTGAGTTTTACGCTTCCGTCCCAGAAGGAAGTCTGGTCTTCGCCCTTCGGCGATCTACCGTAGAAGTCGCCAGGCTCTGCACCGCGAGTCGACCCCCCCGCTTCCGCCCAGGAAGTTACTGATCTTCGCCCTTCGGAGATCAAACCCCGGAGACCGCCCAGGCCTCTGATCATCGCCGCGTTTGTACCTACTCCCGATCCGAAGGTACTTGGATACCTAGTGCGAACGCGAGAACTCTGCATACCCAGCCGCTCTATGGACCCTGTGTAGCCATCAGTAAAGGGAAGTGCCTCTGAACTCTCCTACCATATAATTCTCCCACCATGTCACCCTGTGACTACTCTCGTAAAGACTTTTACATAGGATAACTAAACTTTCCCGTATAATTAAGCCAAGTGAATCTGAACCCACTGCATTAATTAGCGTCTTATCGAGCACCTCAATATCAAAAGTACCTAACGACTATTTATATTTGGTTCTAAACTTAAATGAAATTATATTCGTTATGGCATCTTCTGTGTGAAAAATATAATATATTTTTTAACAATAATATTAGAAAAATATTATATTTTATTTTCCAAATGAAACTATTATAGCAAAGGTAGATGTTCTCCACTTTAAAAACGGCTTAACGGGTCGTTAAGTACTCTTTGATATTGAGGTACTCGAGTGCGCACCAAAAGAAGTACCAAAATTTTGCTAACCTTTGGATGTGCCATGGATAAAATTTTACGCACAGCCCACCATGCGCCGGTCGATTCTGCATTTATTTAAATTTATTTACGCCCGCTATAGGTTTGTTCATGGATATTCACAAATAATAAATAGATACGTATTATAATGGGTAATATAAAAAAATATTAATAAAAACCACATAATGTAACACTTTTATCCAGAGTTAAAAAGTTTTATCAAATAAAACAGCTTGTAATATGCAAGCAACTTAATAGCCATAAATTTATTTAAACTAATAATTTTAAATACAAATAATACACTTTTAAGATGACTTATAAAAAGGATGACGTGCTTTTAAACAATTCTAACCAAACCATAAAAATATGTCGAGTGCAATTATCTGAACTTATTTGCAATATGCAATTCAGGGCAATTATTTTAATTTTCTTTAATCTGCAATAAGCAATTCAGGGTAAATATACTTTAATCTAGTTAAGACATTCTACTAAAAATATACATCGAAGATAATTGTAAAAATACTTAATGATATTCATAATGTTACATCCATATTTTACAATTACAATTTTTATTTTATGTCGTTTAAGAAACTGGGCGGAAGGTAAGTAATATGCAAGCAACTTAATAGCCATAGATTTATTTGAACCATATTCTTTTTACATATGGTATCCCTACAAATAAAAGACAACCGACCGGCGTTCTGTTATTCACAGAGCCCACGATTCATTCGCTTTCCTGCCTCTCACTGAATCGGTCGTACAGTCGTACATCCTAGTGACTTGCTAGTTGCATTTACATCACTTCTCGCTTCTTGAATTAACCTTCTGAATTATAATTTGTACGCGTCGAGAAATATATTTATTAAATGGTGACCCTTCTTTTCTTTTAATCTCCGCGACAACCTTTAACGAGAGACACTTGGTAAGTATTAAGACACTAATACCCAAACGACTACACATCCGTTAAAAGCTGTACTAGATGAAAAAATAACGAACTAAAGCATGCTTGTATTATAATATTGACGTACTAAATATGTCAACAACAGCATCGAAGTATTTGTTCCCCAGATATGATAAATCCGTGGCAAAGGAGTATATTATACTATTGCGAACTAAAGTAAAATTTTTACAATAATATGGTAGGTGCTATCCTGTAACTGCCCTGCCAGGAAATAGAAAATAAATTAAATATAAGTTAAAGTTTCTAAAAAGGTACATACTTGTATTACTTATGTTTAGTTATGGATTACCATGAATAGAATTTATAATTATGTACGGTAAAGCTCATCCTTGTTTTGAGATTTGACATTCTAACCTCAAAACCGACCGGCCATAGATTTGGAGCGTTTTGGAGGACTTCGAAAAATTAAAAATTATTTTAACCATGAAAACTAACTGTGGAAAAAAAATACAAAATATACTCGAACTGGTATTTAAGTTTGGACGTCACTATTGATAAAAAAAAAATTAAAATTGGAACGAAATTCCATATTATCTCGATCGCCTGCATAATGTTGGTGATGAAGTCCACTAGAAGGGGTGATAATTCCTTGTGGCTTATCAATCACCATACAATGTCCGGTTATCTACTCTTCTAGTGCGCCAAAATACCCATCGGACACCCAAAATGTGTATCCATTGAATGCCGGCGTCCCTATAGGCAATGTCAAAAATTATTTTTCTGAATATAAGTAGCTATTTTGGGAAACTACTCATGACAGATATATACAATCTTTATAAATATATAAACACATGATCTGGTAAGACGGTATAATTTACGAAAATAACATTTTGGAAAAAAAAAACAAATTACTTCGAAAATATACACCAGCGGGCAGCGCGCAAATTTACCCTCGGTACACTACCGAAGTATTAGATGGCGGGAGCTCGGCGCTCCAAAGGTCTATGCTGATAAAGGACAGGACACCGGGAGGTTTCGACGGTAAGTTTGTTGGGAAGTACCAACCTGGCTATTGAGAGCTGGTGACTAAATAATGCAAAAGTCATTTCAAACTAAAAGAGATTCTTATACGTGGCATTTTACCGGGTCGATACTGAAAGCATTTTCAACTCTGAAACAACACATGAATGTTTTATTATAAAATTAGATATACTCCATTTAAACTGAGAGGTTAATAGCCAAGTTTACATGTGCGTCTGGTTCCCACCCAGGCGTTGTGCGTTCAATACCTCTGCTAGATAAATAATCATCTCCGTTTAATATGATGGGTATTAGAAGTTTTTCGATTATTGTCGAGATTTTTGTAACCCAAGAAAGACTGCCTTTCTTTAAAGACAAAAAAAACATTTTGTGGCTACCTAATTTCCTTCTAATTCGGAAAAGCAAAATAAAAACATGACCATTTTTTTAATTGAAGATGCGTTACAATTTTTGTTTTAAATTATTCAAAGGTAAAGGGGATAGATAATACTACACTAAAAGACAGTATGTTAACAACTCGTTTTAAGTTTATCCAAATCAACACAAGAATATAAAAAAGAGGCAAATAATCGAGCATTAGCAACAATAGACTGGTCTCCTCTAGTTTACACGCATTTTTTAAATAGCTACTATTGCAATAAAGAAGTGTTGTCTTCGGAACCCGTTAACAATTTCCCTTCAACATGATCAGGCGTGTGCTTTAATATCGTTGATTTCTGCGAGCACGAAAAACTGCTCTCGGAACAGGAGAATGGCTTAACAGCACTGTGAGTTCGCATGTGCCTCTTCAACAGTAGAAGTGGGATATAAAAATTGCATTCCGAACACGGAAAAGGTGTTTCTTCGGAATGAAAAAACATGTGTTTTTGTATTGAAGACTTTTGCGAACATGAATAATTACAAACAGAACACGCAAATGGTTTAACTCCACTGTGAATCAACAAGTGTCTATTTAAGTGTGACTTTTGAGCACTTGAATAACTACACTCAGAACATGAGAATGGTTTTTCTCCAAAGGTTTATTTCCCGAATGATTCTGCATATGTTTCTTTAAGCTTGACTTATGTGAACAAGCATAGCTACATTCTGTGCACGAGAAAGGTTTTTCTCCGCTATGAGTGAGCAAATGTTCTTTTAAGCTTGACTTCTGTGAAGTAATATAGCTCCAGCTTGAACAAGAGAAAGGTTTTTCTCCGGTGTGAATGAGAAGGTGTTTCGTTAAGCTTGACATCTGTGAACACGAATAGCTACAGCTTGGACATGAGAATGGTTTTTCTCCGCTGTGGGTCAGCATGTATCTCTTCAATGTTGACTTGTTTGAACACACATATCTGCATTCGGGACACGAGTTGTTTTTCTCGCCTTTCAGGGAATAATTCTTTTTTGCGGGGTTGGTTTGAAAGTCTTCGTGAAAATGTACTGTTTCTGTCCTTATGACTCCATCTTCTCCCCCTGTAGTCATAAAACAAACATAAAAATGTTATTAAACAGCAAACAGAAAATCTCTAGAAGCATAATCTAAACCGATTTAAAAGAAACAGATCTATCTACCCCTAGGGCCCAGACAAGTCAATGAAATTGATTACCTGACCAAGAAAGAATTTCAACAATTTAGGAGGGAAGATGTCCAGTGGGTCACCCAAGGTTTAGTAATCCATCTATGTTGAAAGAGGTTAACTTGTACGTTCCTAACAACAATTATAATCGCGGGAGATCTCATGTACTGTTTTACGCTACAAAGGGGAGAACTTCTGCTTATCAGAATGTGCCAATCAATAGAGCCATTCAACTGTTTAACGTGCTACATTGAACGTTAACATTTTTGACGTCTCTTAACGACACTAAATCGACTATCATTTGACGCATATCACAAAAAAGAGGTAAATACAGCTGTCCCCGTGACGCTTTTATATGTCTGATACAGATTATCACCTTCGGTATATTTAGTAATAATTGATATACCTACACACAATAGGTACAAAACGATGGATCCCCAATCCAAATAGGTCTAGGGGAGGAAGATTGTGCTAAGATTATTTATTAATTTTACTTTATTTATTCACAGTGTTTTAACTCCCCATATCATGATGTAAACCTAAACTGCCCTGTGGGATGTATGAGGTTTCACCGATCTCCCCACATCCCGGAATAAAACAACTATTGTAATTAATTATAAATAAGACTCGCTACCTGCAATTGGATTCTCTTGTGAAAAGCATTCTGTCTTTATAAGCGAAATTAGTATACCCATTTTCGTTTTTTCTTCATATACTCCTGGTTCTGTTTTGATGACGAATACATCTGTGTTT
The DNA here is from genome assembly GCA_022606495.2 of Halesus radiatus. Taxonomy (NCBI): domain Eukaryota; kingdom Metazoa; phylum Arthropoda; class Insecta; order Trichoptera; family Limnephilidae; genus Halesus; species Halesus radiatus. The sequence goes on from JAHDVE020002917.1 coordinate 43,247, forward strand.
ATGAGATCCATGACACTGCGGAAAATCAACACAAAATTCAATATCTGAAACACAAGTAAGAACAAACGAAAGGTATTGTATTAGCGCTTTAAGCGACGGTTTTTGTGCTTCAATAACTTAAAGTGCTATACTAAACGCCAAATGGAGAATTTTTTATTTTATTTTTACAATAACTCCACATAGGAGGCCTTGAGGGAAACAATTTCCCTTAAGGCCTATGTATGTCATCTTTGGAGATGCTGTTTGGAGGGTCTTTTGGGGGATGGGAAGGAGTGAACCATGTTGTAAGGGAAAGTAAACACAGAGGCAGGCAGATCATTCCACAGCCGAGCTGTTGGGGTATATAAATAGAGTCAACGTTTATAGCTAAAACAGTCGAAAAAGTTGTTGTTATTGTGAAGCGGCTGTCGATGTTGACCGAATTCTTCCGACCGCGAACAAACGGAACGCACATTTTTTACCGGCGTCGCGTGCCGACCTTCAATAGTCTGAGTATTTTACCAATAAAAAGGTTAATTTATAGTATATTGGTTATGTTAAAACTATTTTTTTCAGAACGACTCGTGCAGTCATTTTGCAGTAATCTTTGGAGATCCATACCCGGCGAGCGCTTGTAATCGACTGAAGCCCGTGTTATCTCAGTGTAACCAATTGGCCTCATTTATGTTGCCCATATTTCGAACACTGATGTTACTCTATTCATATACACCAATGAACCATGTGACAAATGTCAACCATGTATAAACATTGAGCGCGCGTTTAGCGTGTTTCCCGACTGTGCACCGGTACCGAAGAGATTAATGACGCTAGTTTCTCAGAGCATCTTCTATTAAAATACCGGTAGAACAAGGAAGCATTTGCTCCAAGTATTGCAATCCATTTGTTAAAATAGACGAATCTATCAAACGGACCTCCCGTTTTTGCAGAGTCGAGGGATTTTTTCAGATATTTTGGGGCTCCCGACCAAAAGTGCCTGCCAAATTCTACAGTAGCACACTTGCGATTTGTACAGACTCAGCAGTTGTGTACTGTTAAAGTATCTGCGGGCCCTGTATAGTATGCCCGGCTTCCGAGAGGCTAACTTGGCTCTGGCTTCGATGAGCTGATTACTTAAAGTTACACCAAACAGATCAATGGAAGGCATTTTGGGAAGATTGCTTCCGTTGAAGGAGACTAGATTGTCATAAGTGCAGGACATTCTCAAGAATTCTAACATAAACTAAGTCTACAAATAGAGCTATGTGGGATAGGCCAAATGAAGTAATAAGAAAAGGAGAAAAACTGTTGGATAAGGTTATGTAAGAGACATGAATAGTACGATTCAGAACATGTTGATACACATAGCCGCGCAAAAACCTGCAGTTTTATTTTAGATTAGATTTTATATCTGTGTACCAATTAATTGCCGAATTTTACACAGTCCAAGCCTATTTGCAGAATGTTTCCCTAATGTATTCACGATCTATTCGCGGAAATTAACTGTTGAGGATTAACGCAGATGCCAAATAAAATTATAAACATCAAACGAATGAACGTTGTTTATCAATATTGCAAATAAACGTGTGTGACAGAGACTTTTCTATGGAATTGATAATTCTAAAGCCTGGTGTGCACATTTATGAAACATGACAAAGGTAAGTAGGAACTTTGACAAAACTTATTTCTATAGATTTTGTGTTCTATATTTATGGAACTTGATAAGACGCTATTTAATGTAGTGGGTTATTATTCTAGGAATAACGCAAAAAGGTTAGGAACTGAAAAACAGTTTAGGTATTTACAACACGTAATTTATTTTGATAATCGTGTGGTTAGTCTTAAACTAAAGTTAATCTTAATTAATTTCAATAAAACTAGATAGGCAAGTACTTAAATCTACTTGAAAAGTCGTTGTACTTAAAATTAACTATTTACTTCGTTAAATCTACGTAAAAGTTTGTATTCCTAAAACTAGATATTCACTGGCTTAATTATACGAAAAAGTTGATTCTTAAAGTTAGAGATTCACTTGGCTGACAGGGTGGAAGAATTATCATGAGAGTCAGAGGCACTTCCCTTTGCTGATGGCTGTCCAGGGTCCAGTGGCTGCTCTGTATGCAGAGTCCTCGCGTTCGCACTAGGTATCCAAGTACCTCCGGATCGGGAGTAAGTACAAACGCGGCGATAATCAGAGGCCTGGGCGGTCTCCGGGGTTTGATCTCCGAATGGCGAGGATCAGTAACTTCCTGGGCGGAAGCGGGGGGAGTCGACTCGCGGTGCAGAGCCTGGCGACTTCTACGGTAGATCGCCGAAGGGCGAAGACCAGACTTCCTTCTGGGACGGAAGCGTAAAACTATCCAACTACCTCCGGATCGGGAGTAGGTACGAACGCTGAAGATCAGTAACTTCCTGGGCAGAAGCGGGGGTTCACTCGCGGTGCAGAGCCTGGGCGACTTCTGCAAATAGATCTCCGAAAGGCGGAGATCGTACTTCCTTCTGGGATGGAGGCGTAATACTCACTCTCGTCAGAGGACCTGGGCGGCCTTTCCGAGGGGCGAGAATAGGAACCTTCCTGGGCGGAAGCTTCAAGCCAACTGTCCTTCCTGGGCGGAAGGCTAGACCCGACTCACTTCTCGTCAGAGAGCCCTGTTGCCGTCTATCTGTAGGGATCTTTTTATGACCCGTATTGTTTGGCGGGCCGCTCCGAAGGGCGGCTCATTTCCTTTGAGGTTTTATTGCTGTTCAATAAAACCTCAAAGGAAATGCCGACTTTCTAGTAATTAAGGGTGGTATAAGCTTTACGATGTAGTACTTTACAATGGTTTCCGGCTTGAACAAAAATCTACGCGACTAGCGTTTGTGCATTTTTTTATGGCCGGTCTAGTCTGGGAATTATTATTACTTGAAATGCACATGTTTATAAAGTAAGTATGTCTGTGAATTCGGTCATTACTTATAGGTATTACAAAGGATATTTCAAACTTCATATCAAATTTTTCATAATTTACTAAATAGAAATTTTCTGCTAGTTTGTTTTATTTTTGATGGCTGTTCTGGCATTCATCGCCGAAACGTTGTTTTGTTATTTGTGATTAATTCTACTTAGACGTTCGATTGAATCTTGGATTTTGCAATAATGTATTTATTAATTTGGTCGCTTATGTGGAGGGATGTAATTAGGTACCAGTCGGACACAGCAAAAGTTGGAAATGGAATTAACCCCCTTGGATCCCTCCAAAGCCCCTTGGGGGGCGATATCACCCACGTTGGGAATCTCTGGTCTAGAGCTGCTCTTGCTGCATGAGCAGTTAATAAGTGGCAACAAAATTAAACGTGTGATGCACCTATAAACTTCTTTAAAATGTGTGGTCATTGATATGTATTCACAGTTAAGCAAAATGTCTTTACTTTAAGGATAAAAAGCAATGCTTCATACTTAAAAAGAACCGGAATCAGGCACCTGGTGGCCTATTCTGGTTCTTTTCAATAAAAAATTCTTATCACTTCTTAAGACTTCTTCCTTAACTGCGGAATTCCGGAGACACAGTAAAAAAATCCTAAACAGATTGTTAAGAGATTATTTGAAACATACAAATTGATGTAATATCTTCAAGTGGCAAGGTTTTGAATCAAAACCTTTTAAAAGAATTACATTATACTATTTTATTTTATTTTTAAATAACATATATAGGCATTTTAACAAAGAATTTTGTTTTGTAAAAAGGTACCCACCTCCCTAGAGAGTAATGACCTTTTTATTCTGTGACTGCTTCTAGAAGTGCCATTTTCCGCCGTGGTATATCTATGCCGCCACCTGTCATACTGTACTCTTTTAACTGTTGCATTGTTAACTTATAACTAACATTGATAACTTACTTAATATTGAGTTTTTCTCTAATTAAAACTATGCATATATTGATATTTTTAATTAATGTCATTCGAGAGAAATCGCAGTTAAGTAAGTAATCTTTAAAGGAAAAGGAATTTCCTAAAAAAGAACCAGAATAGGCCTCCTAGGTCAGAGAGTAACAAAAGAAAACTAATTTTTTGGACATTGATTTAAACAAACGCCATGTGATAGGTAAATAAATAAAACAAGCATTTTCTATTTATTTTATTTCTATTGAAACACGTAGAAAACCAACCCGTTTATTACAGTCAAATAACAAACAACTATTTTTTTTATCATATTTTTATTCACCAATTTTTTCTTTTCATAGAACAGGGTCAAGACATTTGACTTTACCAAACACATGTGATCATTAAACACAGGCAAAGCTATTTGGTGCAGCACTGTGATTGAAAATGGTGATCTCTCGGCAGGGCGATGCTGAGAGTTATCTTCCATGAGGGAACAAAGTACATGTTTACTAAAATATACCATTTTATTGAAAAAGTTTCTTTCAAAAACCCATTTTCACCAAAACTAAGATTTAAAAAAAATTGATTATTAAAATTCATGTTAGAATGGGACAAATAAAACATTATTGTGTTAGTGGGTTTTTGTCTATGATCAGAATAAGAATGCATTTCTTTGTCATTTTGAATATCTATGGTTTTAGAACAATTTTAAGCTTGTTCCACACAGTTAACTACTTCATGCTTTTGAACGAGCAGTGTACACGGGCAGCGCATGTGTTTCGACCTGTTTGTGTTACATAAGATAAACTGAGCTCGCCAGTTGCCACTTGACTCTCGTAGAGGTTCACGCAAATCATTTCTTCTGTTTTAACTTATCATATTTATGATGTGTTTTATTATTATTATTTTTTTATAATTATAGTTAGAATTGTTTTTTTTTATTTTTATATTAGGTTAAGAGTTTTAACATTTTTTAATGTTCCTGTTTTGTTTTTTGAACTGGACAACTTTTAAAAAAATAACTTTTTAAATAAAAAAAAATTAAACAACCTGATGTTTATAAATATATATATATGTGGGAGGTACGCTCGCCATACAACTGTCACAGATATATGATAATACCAGTGTGTGACGACTGATGGTGAGCGATATTGAGAGATATGCCATGCCCACATATTATATTAACTGTGTGTAACAGGCATCATCAAATTATAAATATGTAAGATACCTTTATTTATTTATTTTTTTTTTTCAACCATAAATTAACATATATTCAAAAACAGGGCTGTGAGAAGGAAAACTATTAAAGTAAGGCATGGTATTATATTATTGCAGAAAAATTACTATTTTCAGGGTGTTTTTTAACACTTTCATACCGTATGTATATTTGATATTTCTGGATTTTTTTCTTCATCTAGTGCGGTTCTGTGATAATTCACACTTTTTAAAAATGGTAAATGTCATTAAAAGTACAAAAAAAAATTGCCCTAAACCTAATCTAACATAACCTAATAGGTTAGATTAGGTTATTGTCTTAGTTTTTTTTGTTTTTTTCCTACCCTTAACGACTTTCACAATGTGTGCTGATTCAAACGTGTGTTGACTTATCCGGTCACCTCTAGGGTGAATAAAAATTGGAATTTTTCACTTTCAAATTGCTGACATTACTGGCTTTGTGTGCCATTTTTTTCAATTAATTTTTGCTACTTATTAGGCAGTATCCATTTTTTAAATTCCAAAGGTGATTGTTTGTGTTTTTTGTATACAGTATATGATTTGTCAATTTAAGTAAAACACGCCATTAGAGACCTAATGTTCTTTCAAATGAAAGTAGCAACAAATTCTAAAGTATTGAAAAAAAAGAAAAAAAAACTACACCAACGTTTTTCTAATAATTCTTCAAGCATCAGACATGTTTTAACACTGCCAGTTTTAATTAGGGTCTATAAGAGTTAATAGAAGATAGAGTTAGAGTGAGACAACATTCAAAAACTGCTGGCGGTTGCAAAATTGAAGCGAGGGGAGCAACTGCATTGAGCCGCTAGAAGTAGAAGAATCCAAGTTGTGAAACTGAACTTTGCATCTGAAATGAGTATGTTTCGTCACGCATTGGAGCAGAGGGTTCTGATAACTAGATATTGGATTACACATTAATTGTGGCATTTAATTCTTGAAATTAAAGTTGCAACGGAGCATTGGCGCTCGCACAAAGCCAAGAAGAAATATAATCCAAGCCACGGAGAATCGAAAACATATAAGAATTCCAATTCAGGGTGTTCCCCCCGGTGCTCCTGGCCAGCCTCAGCCCCGATGGGGGAAAGCCTGCGTGACGCGGCCCACGCCCTTGGCGTGCAGCGCCTGGCGCAGCAGTAGTCCGGAGCCACTCCTCACATACTCCGGGTGACGCAGGAAGCGGAACAGGACGGAGGCATGCTCGCCGGCGCGGAGAACTGAGTGGGAAGACAAAATACCCTGAAACAAAAATAATATATTCATTAATAAATTAAATTTAAGTATAAAAATCGGGGTTCGAAAACATGATATTTACATAACCATCAAAATATCCGATACACAGTCGAATTTCGTTAAAACGATCACGGCAATAACGAGCGCAATTACTCAGATGAATTTTTTTTATTAAAAAACTTTTTTCCACTTATTTATTTTCGACCGGAAGAGCTACTTGGATTTTTTTTTTGTGAGTGAAATTAAAGATTTCACTTTTCAGGGAATTTTTTGATTTTTGTGTGGTGCAAACAGATTCTTCGAATTTTGTTCCATTTGAGACATGCGGTATGGATTTAAAAAACTCTATAAAAAAAAAAAAACACCCAGTGTTTTGTTCAGTCGTACGAGATTGGACATACGGGCCACGGAAAGTGGGCCGCAGGTTGTGCACCACTGGTTTGTGACAAGTAAAATTATACAACTGAAACCAATAACAATAGCGCGAGCTAGTGATCTATGACAAGTGATGGTTTACAACTGAAACCAATAACAATAGCGCGAGCTAGTGATCTATGACAAGTGAGGGTTTACAACTGAAACCAATAACAATAGCGCGAGCTAGTGATCTATGACAAGTGAGGGTTTACAACTGAAACCAATAACAATAGCGCGAGCTAGTGATCTATGACAAGTGAGGTTTTACAACTGAAACCAATAACACTAGCGCGAGCTAGTGATCTATGACAAGTGAGGGTTTACAACTGAAACCAATAACAATAGCGCGAGCTAGTGATCTATGACAAGTGAGGGTTTACAACTGAAACCAATAACAATAGCGCGAGCTAGTGATCTATGACAAGTGAGGGTTTACAACTGAAACCAATAACAATAGCGCGAGCTAGTGATCTATGACAAGTGAGGGTTTACAACTGAAACCAATAACAATAGCGCGAGCTAGTGATCTATGACAAGTGAGGGTTTACAACTGAAACCAATAACAATAGCGCGAGCTAGTGATCTATGACAAGTGAGGGTTTACAACTGAAACCAATAACAATAGCGCGAGCTAGTGATCTATGACAAGTGAGGGTTTACAACTGAAACCAATAACAATAGCGAGAGCTAGTGATCTATGACAAGTGAGGGTTTACAACTGAAACCAATAACAATAGCGCGAGCTAGTGATCTATGACAAGTGAGGGTTTACAACTGAAACCAATAACAATAGCGCGAGCTAGTGATCTATGACAAGTGAGGGTTTACAACTGAAACCAATAACAATAGCGCGAGCTAGTGATCTATGACAAGTGAGAGTTTACAACTGAAACCAATAACAATAGCGCGAGCTAGTGATCTATGACAAGTGAGGGTTTACAACTGAAACAATACACAAGGTAGTGATAGACAATATAATATGATGGACAATTTAGTAATATTATTCTTGGAAGCCTTGAATCAGGTGATGTGATTTATAATGCGTTGAGTGTTTTGAGGAGGAAATTGAGAATCATGGAAGTGAAATCTTTAAAACAATCATTGATTATAAAATTTATCAATAAAAGTGTATGTTTTCTAATATTTTTATTTAGTAAACAATACTTGTAAATACATTATACATCGGTGAATATATTGATAGTAGAGTTAGGTGGGTAGGTACATACCATTACGAAAACAACCTATTTCTGATATAACGAGTAACGGCTATAATGAGTAGATTCAGTCGGTCCCCCCGTGCTCGTTGTAACCAAGTTTGACTGTATATTGGCAATAAATATTTATCAGTGACATAGTACATATCCATTTCTCTAACAAATGTTGTTTTACTTAGTACATATGAAAATATATACATATATATATATATATTTTAGTAAGTTTATTTTACGTAAATAAATAAAAAAGCGAACCTCAATGACGGCAGTCTGCCTGATGCTGCCAATATGCACGGTCGCCTGGAATCCGGGATAGATTGCCGTGGAATTGTGCAGCACTGTCACGCTGGCCTGAAAATAATAAAGCAATTCAAATTAGAGTCTGAAAATAAAAGCAAATACAGTAGAAATGTGACAATACGCCCAGCTCTGACATTTACCATACATTGAGGTGGCAATATTCTACACCAGCCCCCCTAGTGGCGCGAGTTGGCGAAATTGGATTTTTCCATACATCTCATTAAATAATATTTGATTACGTGCATAGCTTTGTTAAAATACACAGCCGAGCTGTTGAACACAAGAACGAGTTGTAGAAGTGACCTGTTTCTTGTGTGACAAATGTCAACCGTGTGCAAATATTGGGCAAGCATTTGTAGTATTTGCCGAAGGGATCAATGACGCTAGTTCCTCAGAGCATCTTCCATTAAAATACCGGTAGAAGAAGGACAGCATTCCCACCTGACGTCTTTAAGAAATTCATACATTCCCAGGTTACAAATAACCTGACAATATTTGAAAATCTCCTACTCCATCACAGTAAGCGGAAAATGTTGCTTGTGTCGAGATGGTGGACTTAGCCAACAGAAGAATTGAACTCACGACGCCCGGGTGGGACCCAGACGCGATGCCAACTCAGCCGCTGACCGGTCAATTGCATTATGAAATAATAAAACATTGAAAGGGCCTAGTTGTTCGAAACCTAATCAAATTTGACATTGTCACAAATTGACGATTAGCGCCTTATGGACGGTCCATGTTAAATGCAGATTCCCGGCCCGTTCAGCACATGATCAAATTTTTACCGCGGTGCTTAACAGCTAATCAATATTTTGATAAAAACCTGAATCAGGCCGAGAATAAGCAGTTAACAGAGGACGTTAAAATGTCAAAAATTAAAAACAGCACTAATCATATCAAATCGGCAAATATTGGAAATTTTAATTTTTTGACAATTTACACTTGAAATAATGATACATGTTACCTGTCAAATCTCACCCTGTATCAGTGTTTCATCGAATTTCAACTGTCATTCATAAAAGGTTATCGCAAAAAAAAAACCCACCTGGAAAAAGAAACACCCTCTAGGATCATCAGGATCCTCTTCAACCAGATCATCGGAATCATCATTGCTCCTGTTCTCTTCATCAGAGATCTTGTCATCTCCCTCTAGCACGCACTTCTGTCCAGCAACAGCACTGCTTCCATCCCACTCGCTCTTCCCAGCAATCTCAACTCTCGAAACTTCCTCGTCACCTCCCAGCGGTTTAGTAAACCTTGCCGCATAACTGCTTAAAGGAGACAGTTTGTCTATGCAACCCAATTTTATTGGATTTTTTAAGTTTGTGCCGACATCCAATGACTTTTTGAAATCGATATCATTTATAATCCTTTCGATTTCCTCGTTACAAAACGACAGTCGTAAACTATCGACTTTTAATTTACAATTTTGCATAGCGACATCGACTAATTTCGCCGACACTACATCTGTATTCGCCGACTTTGCATCAATTTCATTTAAATTCGCCGCCGAATCTACACTTTTATTGTTGGAATGAACATTTTCAACGTTCGCTAATCGTTTGCGCATCTTTTTAAAAGCTTTCGGCGATACTTTCTCGCTGTTCCAGGCGCCATCGGATAAGATCTTGTCTCTCGACAGTTGGCATTGCTCGTTTGCGGACGCTCTCGCGCGATTGGTCGGTTTGCACTCGCGTCTAGTCTGATTGGTCGAAACATCTGTCAGGTGATTCATTGTATCTTCCCGATTGGTCACGTGATTCGCTGGTGCCTCCTGATTGGTCGACCCATCAGCCACAAGATTGGCTGCTTTTTCCCGATTGGTCGGCGCACATTTCACGTGATCGGTTGCATCTTCCCGATCGGTCGAAGTTTTTTCCGGCAGTTCTGTGTTTTTTGAGTTGTACCGCGTTCGGTTGGGACTTTCGGAGTGTTGAGGAGTTTGACGGTAGCGTTCCGGCACTCCCAGGAGGACCATGCCCTGGCGGAGGCCAGGGAGGGGGCTCGAAAGGCCGAGAGAGGCAGCTTGGCCCGCTCGGACCACCCGGCAAGGAGCTTTGTTTCGGTGAAGAGAGTCTACACGAATCGGAACAAATTCTCCACTGTCAAGAGGTCCTAAAACAAAACGAAACAAACATTTAAAATAGTAAAATAGATAGAAAAGAGATTTGAAAGACAACTGTGATAGGATTTTTTCTATGGAACATACTTTCAATATACATAGCACTGTCGGTTTTCCCTAAAGAGCAATTTTGCAGTGAACTCCCATTAAAAATATGATAAAATAAAACTAACTTGCATTGTATTATTAGAACATTATAACCAGCGCTTGTTTCAAATCCACACTACCGAATACTACGGTCGAAGAGCAACGCGATATTCCCATAGGTGCTATGCTGTATGGATTCAGCACATATGGGCTCACGATCCCAAGCAAACACTTGATACAAAAAAACCAAAACATCACCATCCCCCTGACGGTGAAATTAAATAACCTAGACCGAATCATGTCGAAGTTTGTGCGCAGTGATAAGAAGGAATGCTTGAAGACACGAGACCTCGGACGATTGACGAGTGTCAACGAGATTGCCCTATCCGTCACTTTGCCGGGCGGCTGAACGTTGCACAATAAGGATGCAAATTAAATGTTATTAAATTAATTATTTTACTTTCTATAGTTAGTAATAAATATTTTATTTTCTTGTTCCTGCATTTCTCTAACCGTTTGCTTTTAATGATATTTGCAAATCTACTAGTAAAATGAACAGATTATAATGCATGCTTTTGTTTTCCTTCTCAAAATTCAACCCTTTTTATAGATAAGACTTTATATTCCTAAGTTAAGAAAGTTTCAACAGACGCGTATTGTCTCAAGCTCAAGTGGCTAGTTATTATAGTACCCCTCCCACCAACTTTATTTAAATTATGTGACTGCCGCTGTATTGGACGATTCGCCCAAGGGCAACGACAGACAAACGCTTATTGTCTCAAGCTCAAGTGGATAGTTATTATAGTACCCCTCCCACCAACTTTATTTAAATTATGTGACTGCCGCTGTATTGGACGATTCGCCCAAGGGCAACGACAGACAAACGCTTATTGTCTCAAGCTCAAGTGGCTAGTTATTATAGTACCCCTCCCACCAACTTTATTTAAATTATGTGACTGCCGCTGTATTGGACGATTCGCCCAAGGGCAACGACAGACAAACGCTTATTGTCTCAAGCTCAAGTGGCTAGTTATTATAGTACCCCTCCCACCAACTTTATTTAAATTATGTGACTGCCGCTGTATTGGACGATTCGCCCAAGGGCAACGACAGACAAACGCTTATTGTCTCAAGCTCAAGTGGATAGTTATTATAGTACCCCTCCCACCAACTTTATTTAAATTATGTGACTGCCGCTGTATTGGACGATTCGCCCAAGGGCAACGACAGACAAACGCTTATTGTCTCAAGCTCAAGTGGCTAGTTATTATAGTACCCCTCCCACCAACTTTATTTAAATTATGTGACTGCCGCTGTATTGGACGATTCGCCCAAGGGCAACGACAGAAAGTACATTTTGAGGAAATATTATTTCTTAAAACAGTGAATGAAAAACAGTGTGCAATATAGTTGTGAATGATGAGTACTTGGAGCAGGTTGATGGGTTTGTGTATTTGGGAAGTATGTTTACGACGGATAAAAAGACTGATAAGGATATTGAAAGAAGGGTGAATGCAGGAAACTCTATTAACGGAGGAATGAACGCGGTTGGTGCTAACAAAAAGTTGTCTAAAGAAGCGAAGTTAACAGTCCACAATGGAGTACTGCTACCAACCCTGATGTATGGCAGTGAGGCATGGAATTGACAGAGGAAGGATGAAAGTAACCTGAATACCGTAAAAATGAGATCTCTGACGTGAACGTGTAGTAAAACCATGTATGATCGTGTGAAAAATATTGAGATTCGTAAAGAATGCAAGGCTGATGTAAGCGTAATGAGTAAGATTAAGAAAGGAACGCTTAGATGGTTTAGGCATGTAGAGCGAATGAACGAAGAAAGGAGTGTAAGGAGAATATATGACGCGAATGTGAATGTAAGAAAAAGCCGGGGACACCCGAGGAAGACATGGCACAATCGAGTGAATCAAATACTTAAGTCGGGCCATATCGGAAGTCAGAATAATAGAAGAGACTGTATGAATGTGAATGAAGCAAAGAGTGTATGCCAAGATCGAGTTGTTTGGCAGTCCGTCCTTCCTGCCTACCCCTGCGGTAAAACGACATGATGGTTAGTTAGACAGTTAATATCTTCTCTGAAATTTCTGATTGAACTCCTTATTAAAAAAGACCAGGAACAGCCACTGCACACCATCGGTAATTTTTTACAACATATATCTTAAAAATTATTTATATTGTCATCTTTTTTCCGTGCGAGACTTCCATCTTTATTTTGTAACCCCAAGCCCAACAGAATCATTTAAAAGGAGACTTGTTCGATTCATCACAATAAAAGAGAAGCTAACTCCTCAGTGAAAACAGTATCTGGCATCTGTTCCATTTCTGGAACAGATGCGGCGTTCTGCGGATACAAACTTTGTGTATCCGATGGGTAACTTCGGGGCACTAATAGTTAATGACCAGATCTGATCCCAAAAAGGGGATGCCATCGTTCCGTTGGCTCCGAACAGTTGGGACTCTTGCACGGTATTCACATTAAAAAAAAACATTACTTAGGGCGGCCGCTTAGTCCAAAGCAAGGAAATTACATCACTAGGGAGGTGGCAGCCTGATTCGCCAACCCCATTCCCCGGCATGTCTCTCGCTGCAATAACGCTGATAATAGAAACAAAGAGACCAAACTCTAAGGAGTATCAATGCGGCTGCACAAGTAATGCGTTTGGAGTGTAAGTAGAAACAAAGCCAAGGAGCCACAATTAATCATGGCCTATCTCTATTGTTTCTATTATCTATAGTTAGATCAAGAGAAGAGGAAGAGAAGCCACATACCTATAAGTAGCTTGGTCCTCTCTGTTATGACCCCCTTGGTGAGAAGACCCGCTACCACCGGGCCACTGGAGTCCCCAACTTTGAAGGTCTCGTCCACTTGGAATTCCACCGGTTCCTGCAAACCAAACAGACCTTTATTGCACATTGGAATAAGGCATTTAATTGCTCGCTTTGATATAGGGCTGTTTAGGATGAATAGTCTTAACTTACTGAAGGAATACGATTGATAATTGCCTTTATCAAATCAGTAATTAAGGCAAATGATGGCTGGCTTCCATGTACCACTATTTGGGAATTAAGTCTCAACTTATTGAAGGAATATAATACACAATGACCTTTATGCCACTAGTACATAAGGCACATACAATAGTCTTAATTGAAGTAATACATTACATAACGACTTTTATGAAATTAAAAAATAAGACATATAATTGCTTGCTTTGATAGGATCCAATAGTCGTAACTTGGCCTTAAGTATGACAGTCCAAAATAATTCTTATCACACATGTAGATAAGGCATATAATCAACTGCTCAGTCTCTCTTTTACCAACTAAAGGAATACAATTCATAATGACCCTTATTGAACTAAAAAAATAAGGCTTACAATTGCTTGCTTCAACATTCTTCCAATTGGGTTTTAGGAGTCGTAACTGACATTTACAGTTCATAATGACCCTTATTGCACTTATACGTAAGGCATATAATCAAGTAATCAGTCTCCTTTTTAGCTGGGATCCAGTAGTTGCAACTTGGTGACATTACAGTTCATTATGACCCTTACTACACATGTAAATAAGGCATTTATGGCCTCCATGGTTGAGTGGTTACGAATCTGGGGGGAAGCAGGTTCAAATCCCAGCGTGCGCAAGTAAATATTATATGATAAATTTATATTGTTTGACAATTTATTCATTTAAAATAATGTAGAGTATATTTGCAGCACATTCCAGAGCGGTAGTAGATACTTTCAGTATCACCTTGGTGAAAGACCACCATTCAGAATCGAAACGATTTTTGAAATGGCTTTAGCCGTGTTTGGTGACCACATTCGAATAGTCAGGTACGTCCCGATCTTTCTCTTCCCCATCTCCTATCTCCCCCTCCCCCTTCTACCTTCAGCCTAATTGGGGATACCAGTCTCCCTGGTTCCAGACGGTTGGGAGCAGCTGGGACTCTTGTGAGTATAAAAAAATTTAAAGACATATAATCACCTGCTCGGTCTCGCTGCTGACGGCGGCGTTGGGTGCCAGGAAGAGGAACCAGCGCAGAGCATCCAGGCCCTGCCCCGTCACACTGGACACAGGAAAGATGGGCACCGCGAGCCGACTGGAAATATTGCTGGCAGCAAGCACCACATCGTCACGGGTGCTGACCCACAGGGGGAGCTGGAATCAGATTGAGAACAAATTAGTTATGACCGTAAATGAAAAACGAATAGTGTGCCAAACGCTTTATCACGGAAAATCAAAAACTTCACACACAACAATATTAAATGCATTTTTTTCACATTTTAGGTGGGTATAGTTCAACCACAAACAAAAAACGCAACATACACTTGCACGGTGTAAGTCAAAGGGGACTTGTCATAAAAGTCATGGCAAACATCACTCGCTTCTTCATTTTGGGAAGCCAAGTCAATCTAATGACCCGGGGGTCTCCGTGTGTACCATGTCAGCCACCGGGCGACAAGGGGGAACTACTGAAGTATTAGCTACCGCCAAGGTTATTGCTGTTGACAGAACTGGTAAAGAGAAAACCGTTCGGTGTTTATTGGACCCGGGTTCCCAAAAACATTATATAACGTCACAATGTTGCCAACTTTTAGGTCTGACAATCAGTCACACGTTTCGCGGTCCAAGGCTTAGGCGGCAAAACGCAATCAGTGAAGGGAAGCATCACGTTAACAATGCAATCTAGAATCGATACGTACTGCAAATACTCCATAACCGCTTTAGTCTTAGATAAAATTACCGCTCATTTACCCACTTGTCAAGTAAACGTGATATCTGACAACTTCATAAACATCCCGCTGGCAGATGACACTTGGGCAATGCCAGGTCGGATCGAGTTACTCATTGGGGTCAGCCTATTCCCAGAACTGCTCTTATCAAATAGGATAGCCACTCCTGGTTTCCCAGTTGCAATTGAAACAACTTTAGGCTACGTCTTTATGGGCAATGCCCCACTAAATACTATGTCTAACACTGCTTTAACGTTCTGTGCCAAGCATGAAATTGATAATTTAATAAAAAAATTCTGGGAAATTGAAGATATCGGTTCGGCACCGATTCGCAGTCTCGAAGAGAAAGATACGGAGAATATTTATAAGTCAACTACTAATCGTCTCGAAGATGGCTCATATGAAGTTGCGTTGCCATTTAAAAGCAACCCACAAAACTTAGGTGATTCTCTTCAAGCTGCAGAAAAATCGGTTTTATGCGCTCGAAAGAAAATTTAACCGTCTACCAGAATTAAAACCGCTCTACGACGAAGTGATCAGGGACCACATGCACAAGGGGTATCTGGTCCAAGCAGACTTCATGGAAAGAAAACGCGTACTACATCCCTCACCACGCAGTCAGACGAGATGATAAAATAACCACGAAGGTTAGAGTAGTTTTAGACGCTAGCGCAAATACAACAAATAATCTATCTTTGAATGATATTTTGCACACTGGTCCTAGCCTACAAAATGATTTATTTTGGATTTTATTAAACTTACGCCTTTCTCCTATCGTAATTTCAGCCGACATTCGTCAAATGTATTCATGCATAAATGTCCGTAAAGTAGATCGAGGAGTCGTGGCCAATCAAACCTTTCATTAATGATAATGTACAAGTGCCCGAGGAAAAAAAGGTATCCTTTGTAACTTACGAATCATATAAAGAAAACGTCATTTATTGAATGTCGCAAAAATTCTCTTCCTAGAGTAAGTACATTCGATCGGTTTCTTATTTACTAAAGTTTACCAAAACATTACCTACGGGACTAATCACTGCCACGGATTTAACTCTAGCAGAATGTGAAATCTTTTGAACGTTACAAAAAATAACTTTCATAAAGAAATCAAAAACCTTAACACCGATAAACCATGTTCGGCAAATCTTAGAAACCTAAACCCACTTTTAGATCATGGAATAATTCGAGTTGGTGGACGACTCGCAAATTCTGAGGAAAGTCATAACTACAAACACCCAATATTATTACCGCGGCGCCATCAAATTATAAATTTATTAAACCACCATTTCCATAAGAAAAATTACCATGCAGGCCCTGAAGCACTGATGTCCATTTTGATACAGCAGTATTGGTTATTATCTGCAAGAGGTATTATCCACCAGAGAATTCATAAATGTAATGTTTGCTTTCATTTCAATCCTAAAGCCACACACCCCATAATGGCAGATTTACCTACAGCTCGTGTGAATCAAGTCGAGTACACATACCGGTTGTGACTACGCCGGTCCGTTTAGCTGCACCCCTACACGACGTAGAGGTGTTGGAACACAAAAGGCATACTTATGCCTTTTCACATGCTTGACTGTAAAAAATTACTTCTTCATCCGACATATAATTTTTTTTTTACACACATATTTTTGTTCAATTTACACTTACATTTTCTGAAAACCATGTATAGGAAATGTAAAAAATACCCATATGTACCAGTTTAACACATTTTAGAGCAATTACCTTCCTGCAGCCTACAGCGGCCAGCTCCTGTCTGAGACGCTGCTCCACGGGCAGGTGCGAGGTGCAGTCCGTCTTGGTGACAACCACGAAGAAAGGCAGGTCGAGGGCGCCCACCAGTGCCAGGTGCTCCAGTGTCATGCGGTTCACTCCCGCAGTTGCAGACACCTGGAATTAATAACAAAAGTTATAATATAATGATGCACGCTAACATGTTGAGCGGATGAACGAATACAGGAGAATGCTGTCCTTGTAATACCGGTATTTCAATGGAAGAAACTTTGAATATGGTGCAATTGAAATGAGATATACTTTATGCAGAATCTCTGTAACCAAGAGGCCTAAGGAAGTTGAGAATTGGAATGAGATATACTTTATGCAGAATCTCTGTAACCAAGAGGCCTAAGGAAGTTGAGAATTGGAATGAGATATACTTTATGCAGAATCTCTGTAACCAAGAGGCCTGGAAAGCTGAGAATTGGAATGAGATATACTTTATGCAGAATTTCTGTAACCAAGAGGCCTGGAAAGCTGAGAATTGGAATGAGATATACTTTAAGCAGAATCTCTGTAAGCAAGGGGCCCAAGAAAGCTAAGAATTGGAATGAGATATACTTTATGCAGAATCTCTGTAACCAAGAGGCCTGGAAAGCTGAGAATTGGAATGAGATATACTTTATGCAGAATCTATGTATCTTGGACAGTAACTCACCACAAGCATGGCCAGATGGGGAGAGTATCCAGTGAGACCCTGAACCGTGGTCTTGAGGTACTTCCTGTGGCCAGCCAGGTCAATGAAGGACACCAGCTTGGAGCTCTTCTCCAGGATCTCTTCGGGGGTGATGAGGTCGCTATAGGCGTAGTTGATCGGGCGCCCCTACAAAACAAAAAAATCAGAATCACAGGTCCACATGTTTCAAACCCCCGTCACATTTTACATTATCATCAAATCAACGGCGATTAACTCGATTCTCGGCCTGTCAGTGTTTGATCAAATTTTAATGACCCACTTTCGTTAAGGATCTATCAAACAGATGGCCTACAAATAAAATAAATAAAATTTATTAAACCGGGTCCGGAGTCTAGGAGATAACCACACTGCCATGGAAATCATCAAAAAAAAGAGTAAAAAAATACTGTGGATTAACCATTTAGTACCGTACGTATAATAGAAAATACATACATTTCAGAATTTTTTTTCATACGACGTGATGAACAGTTAGTTTTATTTTTGTTTTTTAGTGCAGTGTATGATTGGTCATTTTAATTGAAACACCCTTAGAGACGTAATGTTCTTTCAAATGAGAGTAGCAATGACATCTAAAAGTATTGAAAAAAAAATAAAAAAATTACATTATAAACCTTTCAAATAATTCAACAAGGTGTTTTCAAGTATCAAATATATGTTTCATCACTGCCAGTTTTAATTTAAAGGGTTAAATCAAAAGGACTTGTGAAGAGAGCTCACCTGAGCGTCGAAGCCGAGCGCTTCGTGCGACACGGAACTGGTGCGTCCTGTGCGCACCTCATGCAGGTGGCGGAACATGTTCAGACGCGCACTGCCTCTGCCGTTGTCAAGTTCGCCTGGAACAAACAAACAAACGTTATGACTATGATGCGACTAGCAAAAGAAGCTCTTTTTTATGTGAGTACCACACAAGAGACCCAACTCCTCCCAACCGTCTGGAGCCAGTGAGACTATGGCATCCCTAATTGAGGTATGTTGTGAGGCCGAAGGTAGTGGGGAGAGGCAGGAAATAGGAAAGAGAAAGGTGGAAAGTACCTGGCTATCCAGATCTGGTCACCAAACAAGGCTAAATTTTCAAGCCATTTCAAGCAGCGTTTAGATTCTGAATGGCAGTCATTCACCAGCGCAATACTGAAAGCATTTATCACTCTGAGACGTGCCGCAAATATATGATAGATTATTTTAAATTAATAAATTGTGAAATAACACAAAATAATAAAATTTACTTGCACAAGCCAAAATTTGAGCCCGCAACTTCTAGATTCGTTGCCGAGGATCGTAACCACTCAACCACAAAGGCCGTAAAATTATAAAACAATTAAGAAAAACCTGACATTATTAAAAGCGGGAAAAACAGACGACTACCCACAGAATGGAGAATTATAATTATCACAATTATTTTCCGAGTAAATATGTGTTTATTAAATATGTGCCAAAACAGCTGTCACAATAATAAAAACTAAAATACTTGTAGAACTTGCGGACAAAAAATCAGGGCACTGCAAGCGTTTAAAACGTTTTAAATGACAACACTAAGATGGTTCATAGGAAGATTATTGTAAGTTTAAAAAGCACAATGGTTCAATTGGATGTTTGTCCAGAAATTAGTGGTACTTTCCGAAAGAAGATGATTCTACGTCACATTTTAAGACAAGTTCGTGTTCATTATTATTTAACGCTTTGCAAGAAAGACAATTACACTGAAAAAGCATTTTTTTGTATTTCTGAAATTTATATACCAAAATAATCATGCACTAAATTTTTTATTTTTATTTAATATAAACCAAATTTAATAATGTCATTATTAAGTTCTGCAAGTATTTTTAGTTTTTATTATTGCGACAGCTGTTTCGGCGTTCAAGACCATTTTCAAAGTGCGGTTAATCCACACTGTGACGACTTATTTATAAGATTTTATTCACCCCCACCCCATTCTAATTTGGACGGGTTTTTAAAAATAATAATGATTTACTATCGGTAAAACCGATTTGATTAGGAAACAATTAAAATTCTCAATTCTGTGAGGTTTTCACATTTATAATGTGTTTCCTCGTATTTAAATGATAATGTTTTCTTAATTGATTTATTTAAATGTGTTATATTGTTTTGATAATGTGAACATACTGAGATTTGATTTACATTAAATTTATTAGAAAATTAAATGGAGTTCTACGAATTAATCATAAAAGGGGTAAGGCTCTCGACTACGAATCCGAAGGTGGCAGGTTCAAATACCGGCGTGCGCAAGTAAATTTTATTTAATTAATTTGTACTGTTTCACAATTAATTAAGTTAAAAATAATATATAGTATATTTGCGCACGTTTCAGAGTGGAAGATACTCTCAGTATAGCCCTGGTGAAAGACCGCCATTCAGAATTGAAACGTTGCTTGAAATGGCTTTTAGTCGTGTTTGGTGACCAGATCTGAATAGCCAGGTATTTCCCCACCTTCCTCTTCTCCTTCTCCTTCCCCTCCCCAATACCTTCAGCCTCACAACATTTCCCAATTGGGGATGCCATAGTCTCACTGGCTCCAGACGGTTGGGAGCAGTTGGGAAAAAAAAATGCATTAATTGTTAGATGAATAAATAAAAAAAAGCAAGTGTTTATGTGAGGAGCAAAATTTCAAAGACACTGTTAGCAGCTTGGTATATTGGCATAGTAATAAAAAAAATGTATTTCCACTTTATTAAATGTCTACATTTTATTGTCAAGTTATGTGTGCGTGCATACTAAAAAAATATGAAAATGACATACCTTGGGTCAGAACTCCAACGAGCGTAGATTTTCCCGCGTCGTTTGAACCCATAACCGCGACACGCACTTCAATGTTGTGCTGATCATCTGGTATCTGAAACAATTCGTTATAAATTATTCGTCCATCACCTCGAGATTGCCGTATTACTAGAGTGCCGCCGCTAATGCAGCAAGAAAATAAAGTATCATTTAATCATTGAAGAAAATAATATTAACATAACCTAAATGAAACATGAAAACGGAAAAAACTACAGAAAATAAAAAGAAGGCACTTTTTGATTCATTCACATTCATACATTCTCTTCTGTTATTCCGACTTCCGACATGGCCCGACTTAAGTATTTGATTCGCTTGATCGCACCATGTCTTTCTCGGACGTCCCTGGCTTCTTCTTCCATTTACATTCGCATCATATAATCTCCTTACACTCCTTTCTTCGTTCATTCACTCTAAATGCCCAAACCATCTAAGCGTCCCTTTCTTAATCTTACTCATTACGCTTACATCAGCCTTGCATTCTTTACGAATCTCCACATTTTTTACATGGTTTTACCACACATTCGATTCAAGGATCTCATTTCTACCGCATTCAGTCTACTTTCAGGGTTGCTATCAGCACTACATTGTGGACTGCTAGCTTCGCTTCTTTGGACAAATTTTTGTTTGTCTTTTAAATTCTTTTAAACTGTAAATACCACTTTATACGAAACTAAAAAACACATTTAATTTGACAAACATATTATAAAGGTTATTGTCCCTTCACTTTTTTTCGTTTCATATAAAAATAATTATTAAAAAAATTTGCAAACCTTGAACAACATTTTTCAAATGCTTGATGTTGTTTCATACAATCATTTCAAATTATTCGGGAGTGTCTATGGTAAACTTTTAAATGCAAAGAGAAAGCGTGTTGTCCTCTCTTTCTAAAACTGTTTATATCATACGTCTGACCATAATAGAAAAGGAGATAAAATTAGTTTTATGAGGACGTGTCACTTGGTGGCAGATATGGCACAATGTGCCTCTACTGCTGTTTGCAAATTTATTTTATAATTTCTTCCTCTAATAGCATTTAAGTACACGCATACAAAATAAAAATAAACAAAGGGGTACTTACTTTTCTGACCAGAACCTCTGCACCAAGTCTCGGCGGCACCGCCCCCGCGATGGGCAGCACTGCCAGCAAGGCGCACTGCGCTCCCAGCCTGCGCGCCATTGCCCGCAGCGTGCGGAGGGACGCGCGAAGCCTGCGCGCCGGCAGCCCGCGCACCCTACCGCAGTCGCGCACGCCAATGCCGTAAACGGCCTCGCCGCGGCCTTCGCGCAGGCGCCATTTCATCTGGATGGATATTGAGATGTTGATGATTTGTCGCATTTTGAGGGGGTAATATATTACACTACTAAATGTTCAAAACTATGTATTATGCAATAAGTGCACACGGGAGCTCTCAAGGAAATTATTTCCCTCAGGGCCTATAACATCTTTGGGGAAGCTGTGTGGAGGGTCTTAAGATTATAGGAAGGAGTGTACCTAAGTCTTGAAGAGACCCAAGTTGTAGAAGGGAGGAAACACAGAGGACGGCATATCATTCCACAGCCAAGCTGTTAAACACAAGAAAGATTCGCAGAAGCGACCCGTTCTCATGTACAAATGAGTTTGGCGTGTTTCCCGACTGTGCACCGGTGCCGAAGGGATCGATGACGCTAGTTCCTCAGAGCATCTTCCATTAAAATACCAGTAGAACAAGGACAGTATTCCCACCTGACGTATGTGCTCCAAAGATTACAATCAGTTCGTTAAGATAGGGGAATCTATCAAATGGACCGCCCATTTCTGCAGAGTCGGAAGTCAGTTTTTTTCAGTTAACAGTTGTATATGGAGATTTCAGAAGCTCCAGTCGCTCTCTCTGAATTCAGCCGTCAAAGCATTAACCTTTTCTATGGATGAGGATTATGGTGATACTGTCAGTGCGGGATGAAATTTTCAAGATGAACTTTCTTAATATGAAAATAAAGAGCAAAATGACCAGTGGTGCTTTTCTCTAAAGAACGATTGTGCAGTGAACTCCCATTAAACTCCCCTTAACGCGATATTCCCATAGGTGTTGCACTGAATGAATTCGGCACACATAGGCTCGCAAAAACTTCAAAAAAACAAAAAAAAAACAACAAAACGACACAATCCCCCCGACGGTGAAATTAAATAACCTAGGCTGAACCATGTTGAAGTTTGTGCTCAGCGCTAACGAAGGAATCTCTAGACACGTGACCTCGGAGGTTTGACGAGTGCCACCGAGATGGCCCCCTTTCGTTCACTTAGCCGGCCGGCTGAACTTTGCACAATCAGGATGCGAGTTAAATGTTATTATTATAAATGTTAGAAGTAAATATTTATTTGTTACTGTATTTTTCTAACCGTTTGCTTTTAATCGCATTTGTAAATCTACTAGTAAAACATACATATTTTATATTTTAATGCATTCCTTTGTTTTCATATTCAAAACTCAATTCTTTTTTAGATAAGACATTATATTCCTAGGTTAAGAATGTTTCGACAGCAAATGAAAATGACGATTACATTTTGAGTCGGAATAAGCTCAGAAATCTCTAATTTCTGTTGAGGAAGGCTCTTTGCATAGAAATAATATATTTATATTAATATAAAAACAAATTCTATAATTACCTGTGTCACAAGATGTTCAAATCTCTGCTTTGTCGGATTCACAAGTTTCAATTTATATTCCACATTTCCAATCTGAGGTTCCGGAGGCAACAAAACACCATCCTCCTTCCTGTGTCGTCCATCGTCAGAATCCTCGAAATCCACATCATCGGAACCGCTGCCACTGCTCTCCGACTCGTCAAAATCATCCGACCCGTCCAAATCGTAATTCTCGTCAAAGATCCGCTGTAGAGAATCGCGTTCAGCCGATTCCGCATCAGACATATCAGAGTGCACAAATAGGCCGGCATCCGTTATGGAGCCAGAAAATAGGCTGCGCTTGTTTTCCGAAGTGGTTTCCGTAAGGAAGCTGCAGAGGTTCGAGGGTATCTCCCACGTGTGCGCGGGACTGTCGACGATGGTTGCGCTATCGTCGAACGACACGCTCAAGCGAATTCCGTCAGCTTGCAGATCGAAATCAAAAGGTTCTGTTTTTCTACGACTTCGCTTAGTACCGTCGTGCTTTTTGGGACGATCATCGAATTTATTAACATTTACACCGATCTTTATAGCGTCCTTTTTAACCTCCTTTTCATTGTTTAAAACGCATTTCGTTATGTCTATTTTAGACTGGTCTACAATATTTTGTGAGTCATTTCTTCCAAAAGTAAATCGACTTTTATACGCATCGAGTTGAATATTATTATCTCTGTTTTGGACGAGAGATAAATTTGTCGCTTCTTTAATAGATTTTGGAGAAACAATAACAGATTTCGGCAAAACGTTAACAACTGGAATATCTTCATCTTCGTCTCCGGACATATCTAACCAACTACGATTATTATTATCCACTTTCTTCGTGACTTTTACCCTGTTATAAGTGGATCTCTCGTCTTTTACATTTCTCAGTGCGGTATTTTCAACGACCCTCGCAGTTTTGCCGCTCGTTAATGTAGCATCGTCACAACTATTCGCAATGAGATCGGGCTTCCTAAATCGAAAATCACAGCCGATTTTGGGTGGACTACACCTTACTCTATACACAGAAGACTTACTGTCGTAGTTAATACTATTTTTGTCATCTTTAGCAATCGTATTACCCGCATTCTGTGCTCCAATTTCACTTAAGTTAGATTTAATACGAACCTCGTCAACAGCAATCGTTAACATATCAGATTTTTCTAATAAAATTTTACTATTTTCCGTCACTTGGCCAACACCATCCTTAATACTGCTACGAATAGAGGCCCTTTTTCTATGCCTTCCGCGTTTTCTCTTCTTCTTTTTGATATGTTCCGTGGTCCCTTCCATTTTCACCGGAGTTGTCGACTGTATGTTTTCAATTTTATCTATGTTGAATTTAAGCGGAGTCGTCTGTCTTTCTTTCACTTTTTCTATGTGGAATTTGCTGGGAGCTGAGCTGGTTTCCTCTAAGAGATTTCTCTGTCGAAAGTTTTGCAAACTGTCGTCGCAGGGAAGTCGGGATGCCGAAGGTCCTAAGTTATCCATTAAGTTCTGAAACAAATAACAATGAAACCGGTTAGCAATTATTAGAATAAAGCACTTAAAATGAGACAAACAAAAGAAAGTTAGGCGTGTTTCCCGGTGCCGAGGGGATCAATGACACAGGGACAGCATTCCACCCACTGTGCTCAAAAGATTACAAACACAATTTATTTTTTTCCAATTCTTCGAGGGTGTTCTTGGTTATCATTTCAAATTGTGGAGAGACGGAAGGCGAATATATTGCAGATTGGAGTCGAGTTCAAACTTAGAAGAGATGAAGTTTTGAATGGAAGGGAAACAATTTTAGATAACTTGATAGAAGAAAGGATATTTGTTTAGAGAGAGACAACCAAAAAAAACATGTAATCTAAAGTTCGCATTTCTAGACCACAGAAAGTACAATCCGGAGAGTGAAGTACGCGCACTTTAAAAAGGTAAGAGGGAACGGAACATTGTCCAAATCTCATTAGAATAATAGACGAAATTATTTTTTAGAAAAATTGGTGAGTTGCTGAAACCATGGTTTTGATAATAAATGGTGAACTTTTATATAGCGCCGTTTAGTGATTTAAATCGCGTCAAGGGGGCTTTATATCGTGTTTATAAAATTGGTTTCTGACCTCAGAACAAATGGGGGGTCATTGAAAGAATGTGGACCCAGCACATTAAAAGCTCTGTCGCCAAATTTAGCAGCAAACCAATTCACAACCCCGGATACTTACCCGGAGCTAGTATTTTGAATTTATTTTATTTCTAGATGTGAATAAACTCGTACCAAACAAAAACAAACACAAAATCTGTTATTTTCATAATAGATGGCCGATTGTGTGGGAGCTAAAGTCTATTTTAGAATCAAGACAGATGTTAATTTGACAGAATTGTAGGCACCTCGCCCCGGACTGTAACATCTGTCGCTAGATTTACTTCTCCCAGAGGATGGCACATCAATGCCAATGGAGATTCTATGAAATATTTTGGCCTAGATCCAAAATCCAAAAGGTCAAACAACAAAACAAACAAAGAAAACGAAATTATCACAGACGTGTGCAACGCCGTCACAGTTTTTTTTTTTAATTTGGTCTCGGGAGTAAGTGAGACCATAATATGAAGACACTGAAGCGATAAACAGATAGAAGTGTATTGTGGTCGTGTCGGTGTGCTCGAAATAGGATAAATTTTTCTTACTTCGGCTAAAATTGAACATTTGCAAATATCGAAATTATTTCTTGAGCAGATTATAAACAATTTCATTTGTACAGTTACTCCACAAAGGAGGCCCTGGGGGAAATAATTTCCCTCAAGGCCTATGTCATCTTTAGGGATGCTGTGTGAAGGGTCTTTTGGAGGATGTGAAGGAGTGAACCGTGTTGCACGAGGGAAGAAATACAGAGGCCAGCGGATCATTCCAGGCCGAGCTGTTGGACACAAGAACGAGTCGTAGAAACGACCCGTTCTCTTGTGACAAATGTTGGGCGCGCGTTTGACGTGTTTCTTGATTATTTACCGGTACCGAAAGGGGCAATAACGCTAGTTTCTCAGAGCATCTTCGGTTGAAAAACCGGTGCGCACTCCAGGATTTAAACCCACGACCTCGGGATTCATAGTCGACACCCATGCCCCTCAACCTCGCCTGCAAGTTTATACAAGTTTGGTGGAGTTATTGTAAGAGATCGTGTTTTTATGTTGTCAATTTGTTTTATACTTAGCATGACCATTTATTGTTTCGTACCTCAACTTAAATTTAATCTGAGGTAAAATTGAAAACAGAACATTTTTGCGTCCCAAGGCTCATCTTTAGAAACAGCCACCACCACCCTTTTATCAACATGCGTGCTTCACCCTAGACTATTACAATGATTTGCACTCACTTAGGTTTTGACTTCTGGATTGAACAGACACGCGCAAGCGATCAGTCCAAAACAAAACTCAAGACCTCTGAAGATGGACAGTGTGATTTGTCCAAAACGTCAGGAGTTAAAAATTCCTTCTAAGGACTATATTACACGGGTAAACTGAGAAAATTATTCTACATACATATATATATAGCCAAGGGTATCGTCCGTAGAAACGCAAAAATTAAAATTTCTTGTGTACTTTAATATTCGGTCAGCCATACTATATATACTCGTGCGATACATGTGAATATTGACGGGACACGGCAATATTTAACGCTAACACTTTGGCCGGGCAAGACGATATTGTCAACTTATGTTGCTCATTTACACGCACCTTAAGACATTTTCCAAATGATTGTCCGTGAATGAGGTGCTTTTGGGCATGTAGAGCGAATGAACGAAGAAAGAAGTGTAAGCAGAATACATGATGCTAATATGAATGGAAGACGGAGACGCCCGAGGAAGACATGGCACGATCAAGCGAACCGAATACTTGAGTCGGGTCACGTCAAGAGTCAGAATAACAGGAGAGCATGTATGAGACGATGTATGAATGCGAATGAAGCAAAGAATGTGTGCCAAGACCGAGTTGTTTGGCGGTCCGTCCTCCCTGCTTACCCCTGCGGCGAAGCGGCGTGATGGTTAGTTAGTTAGTTATTTATGTGATCACAACAAACAAGACAAATTTAAATATTATTCAAGTAAATACAAGTTCAAAAACCTACACGATTTTTTTCCATGCTAAACGAAATCACGAAGTTGTTTTTATTTTATAGAGGTCATTACACTGGTGACATTAACCCCTTTACCCCTACCTATGGTACCTTTTTTATATCTTTTTATGTGAATACCGCACAATAGTCCGCAAACTGTCCAGAGCCAGTGAAACCATGGCATTCATAATTATTGGGGTATGCGTTGTGAGTCTGAAGGTGGTGTGGAGAAGTATATGTAGTAGAGGAAGGTTGGGAAGCACCTGGCTATTCAAATCTGGTCACCAAACACGGTGGCCAAAGCCATTTCTGAATGGTGGTCTCTCATCAGGGTGATACTGAGAGTAACGCTGGGAGCTAGGAGTCGTATGAACTGGGAGTCGATTCTTAATATGTCCCGGCTCTTAAATGAGCCGTCATTCATTTGAGTCGAACGAAAATATTCAGCCGGTACCGCGACTCCCGCTCTTAACAAAATGAGTCATGGACCCATCGCTACTAGTGAAATGGGAATTATGTCAGCGCCAATAATAAATGTTTATACATATACGAGTATATGTAATAAAGAAATAAATAAAATTATTAATTTTTCAATCGAATAACATACATTTGAGTATTGCACGAACATACTTTAAGGCTCAAAATCCCTTGAATCGACACCACAGTGAGCGTCGGCGTTCGACAGAATAATGTGGATGCGCCATATAGCGCGATGGCGTTCTACAAGTTAATATTATTCACAATGCTCTCTTTTTCAATTGATTTTATTTAAATTATCGAAACTTATAAATCTCATTGTAATTTTTAATCATTCAAGAAGATAATATTATTAACAAATCTCAGTAAAAATATGAAATGGAAGAATAAACAGAAAATAGAAAGGTAACTAGAAGAATGATATTGACTCAATATTATCTTAAATAATTTTATTTATTTGCACATGCCGGGCCTCAAACCCGCGATCTCCAGTTTCATAGCTAAGGATCTTAATCGATCGGCAACGGAAGTCGTCAAATATTGCGTATGTATCATTGGATAATAATATATAGTCAATTGATAGGCAAAATTGTTTGGCAGTAAAGGGGTTAAGGTATTTTAAAATGCTGACATCACTAATTTTTAATGATGTGTTCGTAATATTGTTGAAGAAAATGAAGTCACTAGAATAAGGAACTCCAGTCCAATTTTCAATTTTTTTTTAACAATAATGACGTTCAAACTTAAATACCATTCAATTTTCAATTATTTTTATTGAGATTTAAAAAAAAAACTCATTTTAATATGTAATCATTGTAGAAAATAAAATTAACATAACCTAAACGAAACACGAAAACGGAAAAAACGACAGAAAATAAAAAGATTTCATATCTTATTTTATATACTTTATTTCCAATAATATGGGACAGGAGATGCTCTCGATACATTTTATACTCGTGCATCAATTTGTGGTCGTACGTATTTCGTACAGATATTTTGAAAGGGTACTGTGAAGAATGTGGATATTGTGAAATTGTGCAGTACGGGGAATTGGAAAATTTATCCTAAGATTGGTCCCGCATGCGGCAAATGAAAAAAATCGGTTTGTCGGGTTGGTCTTGACGGTATGTGAAATTTTATGAAGTTGATGAGCTCTGGCGAGTCCAGGCCATTATTCATCATTTTAAAAAATAAGATTAGATCAAATATTAAATGTCGCATTTGTAGAGTGATGAAGTTATGGAATTTTGAGGATTCAATATTATTTGCAAAGTGTAAATTAAATTTATAATTTACGCTTAAAGAATTTACGTTGAATGCTTTCGAATTTTTCAATATTGGCTTGGTACAAAGGTGTCCATATCGGTGTGCAATATTCTAAGTGAGGGCGGATATACGCAGTGTAAAGGGATAAATATGTCCCTTGGTCAAGGAAAAACAAAGATATTGAAACATATCACGTTAAATATGCAGCGGCGGATTTCTCAAAGAGCAAAGCGATATTCCCATAGATCAGCCAACGTCTTAACTTCGGACCGAGTTCGAGTTGGGACGTTGGGCGATTGTGTGATCGTAGCATAAGAATTGTTAATATTATCTTCAATGATTAAAAATAATTATTATTATCTTTTACACTGGCATCATTAACACTTTTATCGTTTCGCCTTTCCAGTGGTATCATCACAGATAATGTATACGAAATAAATAATGACACATAATCGTTAATGTTTATTTGATAAGCCATCTGGTTTGACAGCTAAATGTCACGAACAGCTGTTTATACAATATCAAGACCCAACTGTAAACCAACACTTTACGTGTTTTGCTTCGACATTTTTTATTTGCAAATCGTGATAATGTACCTACCCAACGTTATGTGAAATACATTTAATTTACGAGTTCAATTCTTCATGTGGTTAACCTTCATCATTACACAAGCAAGATCTTCCACTTAGTGTGATTATAGTAGGAGAATTTCAAATATTGTCTGGTTATTCGTAACTTGGAAAGGTTTGCGTTCCTTTAAAAAAAAAAAAATCATGTATTATACTTATTTTTACACTAGATCCACATATGAGGCCCTCTATCATCTTTGGGGATGCTGTGTGGCGGGTCTTTTGGGGGACAGGAAGGAGTAAATCTGAGTCTTGAAGAGACCCATATTGTAGGAGGGAGGCAGCACAGAGGCTGGTAAATCATTCCACAGCCGAGCTGTTGAACACAAAAACGAGTCGTAGAAACTACCCATTCTCATGTGACGAATTTCGTATTCAAATGCTGGATGCTCATTTTTGGCATGTTACCGGACTGTGCACCGGTGCCACAGGCATCAACAATGCAAGTATAACTGAGGCAAGATTACTGTGCTCTTGTACAATCATCTCTCGGATATGGTATTATCAGTTGGGTAGTGCCACAAATACTTGCCTGGAGCCTTTAGCAAAGATCCAAAAACTAATCCTAAAGGTTATTCTTAAAGTTCCATTAAGGACGAGTACTGATTTTATTTTTAAGAAACTAAATATTCCCAACACGAAAAAAAACATTAAAAAAATATCCCGCTGCATCAAATTAAAAATATCCGTATGTTTGAAGAAAGAACAAGCACTAGAGCCCTGACACAATCGCATGTAAAAATATCCGTATGTTTGAAGAAAGAACAAGCACTAGAGCCCTAACACAATCACATGTTAAAATATCCATACGTTTGAAGAAAGAACAAGCACTAGAGCCCTAACACAATCACATGTAAAATATCTGTATGTTCGAAGAAAGAACAAGCACTAGAACCCTAACACAATCACATGTAAAATATCCGAATGTTTGAAGAAAGAACAAGCACTAGAGCCCTAACACAATCACATGTTAAATATCTGTATGTTCGAAGAAAGAACAAGCACTAGAACCCTAACACAATCACATGTAAAATATCCGTATGTTTGAAGAAAGAACAAGCACTAGAGACCTAACACAATCACATGTAAAAATATCCGTATGTTTGGCGAAAGAACAAGCACTAGAGCCCTAACACAATCACATGTAAAAATATCCGTATGTTTGGTGAAAGAAGAAGCACTAGAGCCCTAACACAATCACATGTAAAATGTTTTAATATTCCAGTTTGTGTCACCTCTTATGGACAAAGAAGTTTTAAATACAGAGCTATTAAGCTGTTCAATTCCCTCCCTAGTGACATCAAGAATACGTAAAACAAAAGTTCATTCAGTTCCAATTTCTTTTAAACCTTCGAATTAGAATACTTTTGATTTTTTAAATGAAATTGTAATCCATTTATCTATTTGTCATATAAATATCCTAGGTGAACAAGCACCCCTGTAAATTGCATCTCAACACACTGACGGGCGTTTCACACCTCGTGAGGTGGGCAAGACGTCAGTCGATAACAAATGTTCATATATATGTAATAAACAAATAAAATATACGATAAATAACAAAAATTTCTGTTAAAACGTTGCTTGAATTCGCTTCAATCATGTTTAATGACCAGATCTGAATAACCGGGTACTTCCCAACCATCCTCTCCGCGTCTCCTGACCATTCCCGTTCCCTTCGGGCTCACAGCATGCCCCAATTGGGGATGCCATGGTCTCACTGGCTCCGGTTAGCACGGACCAGTTGGGACTGTTGTGCGTTAACCTTACTCGTTGTGTTCATAGGGAAAATTGTAAGAAACATGTTAATTTCATAGGCTTGCTATTATTTCAAGGTTCGAGAGACAATTAGATCTCCCTATATAATTAATGAATATAATTAACTCATTCATATTAAAGTTCACTTGCATAATCATAACTAACTTCAATCCTTTCAATTTAAAGCCACACCACTCTATCTTGGCATACACCGCTTGCTTCATTCACACTCACACTCACACATCATCTTCTGTTAAGATGCGTTCCCACCTCATCTATTTCGCCTATCTTAACAAACGGTTTGCAATCTTTGGAGCACAGGCGTCAGGCAGGAATGCTGTCCTTGTTCTACTGGTGTTTCAATGGAAGATGCTCTGAGGAACTAGCGTCATTGATCCCTTCGAAACCGGCACACAGTCGAGAAACAATCCGAAAGCGCGCCCAAAATTGCACACAGTTGACATTTGTCACACGAGAACGGGTCGCTTCTACGACTCGTTGTGTTGGTTATTGAATGATATGTCGACCTGTTTCCTCACAGGTTCACTCCTTCCTATCCTCCAAAAAACCCTCTACACAACATCCCCAAAGAGGACATAGGCTTTAAGCGTCCCCGACTTCTTCTACCAATCACTTCCGCGTCACATATTCTCCTTTCTTCGTTCATCCCCCCCTTCATGATCAAATCATCAAAGCGTCCCTTTCCTAATTTTATCCATTATACTTACATCAGCCTTGTTTTCTTTATGGAATCTCCATATGTTTAACAAGGTCATACATGATTTTAGCAGACACTCCTCAGGGATCTCATTCAGTCCACTTTCATTCTTCCTCTGCCAGTTCCATGCCTCACTGCCACATTGGTATTTGCAATTAATTATTAACATAATTAACTAATTAATATTGAAGTTCACCAATATAATAATAATTAAGTATATTCACTCTACAAAGGCCTTTATCGCATTTGAATTAAGCGACGAGAGGCAATCTATAAAGGGTAATAAACTGCAATAACGCGATAAGATATAAAAATAATAAAATATGACCCGAGGAAAACCAATACAGGTATATTTATAGAGGTGAAAGATTAACAACAAAACAGAAAAACGATAAAATTTAAACTGTGGTTATAGCTTGCCACGGATAACTACGCAGTCAAAGTGCAAAAAAAATCAAAGGAGTTTGTTTGATAGTTAGTTCCTCCTTCGGCCACCTTCAAAAGATAATCGTGTCCAGCTGCATGAATTTTTGAGCATAAGTAAATATCAAAGGTGTCAAATGTCTGTCCATGCTCAAGAGATAGCAAAAAGAAATTGCAAAATTAGATTACTTAATGTAATTAAGTCGATAACAGCACAAAAACAATATTTTTCAGATGCATTCCAATTTAGGTTCACACTTTAAGTTTGGTTCACGCTTTGGATGCAAACACTCACTTGGGTTCATACACTCACATGGGTTCATACACTCACTTGGGTTCATACACTCACTTTGGTTCATACACTCACTTGGGTTCATACACTCATTTGGGTTCATACACTCACTTGGGTTCATACACTCACTTGGGTTCATACACTCACTTGGGTTCATACACTCACTTGGGTTCATACACTCACTTGGGTTCATACACTCACTTGGGTTCATACACTCACTTGGGTTCATACACTCACTTGGGTTCATACACTCACTTGGGTTCATACACTCACTTGGGTTCATACACTCACTTGGGTTCATACTCCCACTGTGGGTAAACTTTGAGATGTGTTCAAATTTTAAGTCTGGTTCACGCTTTAAGTTAATGATGTCAGCGTAGTGAGCAAGATTAAGAAAGGGACGCTTAGATGGTTTGGGCATGTAGAGCGAATGAACGAAGAAAGGAGTGTAAGTAGAAAATATGATGCGAATGTGAATGGAAGAAGCCGGGGACGACCGAGGAAGACATGGCACGATCAAGTGAATCAAATACTTGAGTCAGGCCATGTCAGAAGTCGGAATAACAGAAGAGAATGTATGAGATGTTGTATGAAAGTGAATGAAGATCGAGTTGTTTGGCGGTCCGTCCTCTCTGCCTACCCCTGTGGCGAAACGGCGTGATGGTTAGTTAGTTAGTTAGTCACACACGAAACTGGATTTACACCTTTATTACAGAGTTACACGCTTGGGTGCATACTTAAAAATTTGTGTTCAAATTCACACTTTAAGTTGGGTTCACATCCCTACATGGGTACACACTCACACTCCAACATATTGTGTTCACCCTCCCAATCTGGTGCAGAATCCCACAAGGGGTTCACACTCCATCATGGGTTCACACTCACACTAGGGTTCACAGTTCAACTTGGGTTAACATTCCCATTTGGATGCACACTCCAAATTGGGTTCACACTTTAGGTTTGGTTTACACATAAAGTTGGATTCACACCTCGACTTGAGTTCACCCCTGTGTCTTTTTTTTATGTTAGATTCACACGCATGTTCACACTTTAGGTTTGATTCACACTCCCATTTGGATGAACACTCACACTTGGGTTCACACTCAAGTTTGTGCTGTATGTTAGATTCACGCTCATGCTGGGGTCCGACGATGTTAGTCAACCTCAGATAGGATAGGCAATAAGAAAACAGCCTTGAAAATGCAACCAAATGATAGAACATTCTAATAATTAGATATGTTAATATGTGGATAAAAAAAATTGCAAACTTTACATTCTAAATTGAATGAGAAGAAATTTTTTCATTAAAAATAGGCCTTAGTGATGTTATAAATAAAGCCTATATTAGCTTATCAAAAATATGGAAATTGTAATAAAAGGTTTAAAAATGCTGTAATAACAAAACAAAAAAGTGATTATTTAAAGCTTTTTATACAAATCATCCATAATAAAAAGCCAAAATATTAAAATTTTATAGTTTAAAAAGTTTTAAAAAATTAATAAGGAAAGAGAGGTACAAAGGAAAGTGAGCATTTCGTAAGTGCTGAATAAATACTACATTAGCGTGGCAAAATATTGGCGGGGAATAATTTAGGAACAAAAGAATTAATTACGATTAAGAACGATCTTTATACGAATAAAGCATAAATAAACGTTTTTTCATAATTTAAATTTAAGTTTTCCTCAAAATAACTGATACAAAGAAAAATAAAACAATAAAGTTCACAATAGTATGCAAAAAATTTCGCAATGAAAGAAAAATGAACAAAAGACCGATTAAATCACAAAAATACACCTATATTTAACTACTTTCATATAAATAACACATAACATAGTTAAATATTACGTTTTCAATAAATTAAAATATATTCTAAAATCATATATAAAAAATACACTTAAAAATAAACCTTACGGACAGGGTAAATAGATACTATATTCGTATGGCAAAATTTTGACAATGTAAGAAACACAAACAAAAGACCGATTAAATCGCTAAAATACACGGGATATATGAAAGATTTTATAGAAATAACACATAATTACATATAAATACTTAATATTCAATAGTAAAATATGATAATTTCTTATTTAAACTCACTTTTCAGACATAACAGCTGTCTCCACCAAGAGATTGTATTGCATACTGAAAATTTCAATGGAATTATGAAATGATACAAATGACCATAGTACAACTTATGCACTGAATAAATACGCTACAGGAGAGTGTAACGGGCGTGTGCGTGTGCTCGTACTAATCTCAATGATATTTTTGTGACGTCATTTTGAATTTAATAATAATATCATTGTAGAAGATAATATTAACAAATCTCAAATGAAACTGAAAAAGACACGAGGGAAATAAAAAGGTACCAGTCGCATCCGGGAATTAAACCAGGATCTGTCTTGCAAGGACAACGCTCTAACCACTGAGCTAATGAGACCTGTTTATATCATACTTCAAATTTAAGACTTACTAATATTATCCTTAAACTATATGTGAAATGCGATATCGATAAAAATGACGTAAAATAAACAGGTCTCATTAGCTCAGTGGTTAGAGCGTTGTCCCGGTAAGACAGAGGTCCCAGGTTCGATTCCCAGCTGCGGCTGATATATTTTTTATTTTGTGTGCCTTTTTCTATTTCATATTTTATTTGAGATTTGTTAATATTATCTCCTTCGATGATTAAACATTTCAATGAGATTTATAATAAGTTTCTCCAATAAATTAAATAATTTTGCTAAAACCACAATTTCCACAATCATAGTATACATTGTATCCTGACGGAGGAACAATTAGTTTTAAAACATAGATATTTATAAAAAATAATGGTTCAAACAAAACAATTTATTATTATTTAATAATTTTTCCATCCAAAATCGAAAATTAATTCTCGTGTCGGTCACTAATAATTATTTTTATATCACCGTGTACACCGCACAAGAGTCCCAACTGTTCGGAGCCCGCAGGACTATGGCATCCCTAACTATTGAGGTATGTTGCAAGGCTGAAAGGAGTGGGGAGGGGAAGGAAATGAAGTAAGTTCATTTTGTATTTACTACTTCTGAAGAATTGATTTGAAAAAAAAATCATAATATTCTTTTTTTTTTGACTAGCTTTTCAATTATTTAAGGGGGAAGACTCAAATAAGGCGCTAAACGTCACTTCGCAGTATGCTAACGTAAGCAATACAACACATAATTTATCTGCAAATTCTTAACAGAAAGTTACGAAAGTGTCTAAGGTTTTCAGTGACGTAAATTCTTAAACTGTAATCTTTTATATTATATATGAAATACCTACAGTAATTTTAAGTAAAACGCTCGACAGTGCCTTCGACCGTTATGTTAACTGCACCCATTACAAACATATTTAATCAAAATCCTTCCACAATCTCAGATTAAATAAGATCAAGAACCAAAAGCGTTTATTAAAAATAATTCAGTAAATCTAGATTTTCACTGTAATTCCCTCAAAGTTCAGGAATTTTAAAATTCAGTTCCGTCATACAAAAAACGTATGACAATTTCTGGCCCGCGCGATTGTTGATAAAACGTTTTATTTCGCCGGAGTAAATCAGTTGTGAGAAGTCCTTCAGAGCGAGCGGACGTCGATTTGAAATTCGATATTTCTGTCTGTTTTATGACGAATAGCTGGGAAGAGAGGTGTTAAACTGCCACCGGAATGTAGGAATTACGTATTTTCGATTTTTTTTTGTTATAATCACATTTCTTTGCAACGTTCTTTAAGATGGTCCAAAAAGTGATTAATTTATTATACGGCACAATATAAAAGACCTGCGCACTGGAAAAAAACTGACGGACGTGGTACAGATCTACAAGATTAGATCTTTGCAGGCGGTCAACAGCAAAACTAATGAATGAACGAATTATTTTTAAAATCTTAACATTTTTTGTGCCCATATAATTTACAATCTTGACGCCCCTGACTGCATATATAAGTATGCCGATCTGTGCCTATCAAAATCCATAGTTTTAGCGGCTATTTTGAATTTCTAGATATTCACACCGATTTGGTTAGAAAGCGGCGTAAGTCATGTTAGGGGGGTGCTGAAGTCAAATTTAATGTCAACCTGAGTAATTTCGATGGTCATTTTTAATTTTGAGTTCTCTACCGATTTGGTTCAAAATCGGAATTAAAGTGTTTGGAAGTGAACTGAAATCAAATGCGAAGAATGATAACAAAGAATGTTTTTCTTCATTTCAAATTGTAGAATCTTTATCCTACTTTAAAAAATATTAATTAACCTTCACCGAAAAATTACTCCTTAATTAATAATTTTTAAAAAAATAGCGAAGTTTGTTTTTTTTATTTCTCGCTATTTTTTTTTAGTGTTTAACCAATTTTGACAGTGAAGGGGTAATTTTTCGGTGACGGTTAATTAATATTTTTTAAAGTAGGCTAAAGATTCTACAATTTGAAATGAAGAAAAATATTCTTTGTTATCATAATAACATAGAATGTTTTTCTTTATTTGGAACACCTGTATTTCGGACGATATTAGGTCCTTGGAGACCAATTTGTTTTCAAATTGTACCATCTTTAGTCTACTTTAAAAACAATAGATTAACCTTTACCGAAAAATTACTCCTTCACTGTCAAAATTGACCAAAACACTAAAAAATAGCGAAGAATGACAACTTACAAAAAATTTGAATAATTTAGAACCGCTGTATCTCGGACATTATTAAGTCGTTAGAAACGTATTTGATTTCAAATTATAGCATATTTGGTCTACTTTGCTTGGGGGAGGGGCAAGGGGAAGATAGGAGACTTTTGTGAAAATACTCCCTGTTATAGGTATTATTCACCGGCAAAATATCAGTTTTTCTTATTGCCTTCATTGACTTGGTGAATTGTATTCAAGCTTATTGTGTGCGTCTGGAGTGGGTTGTAAATCATCGTTATCTACCTATGTTATATTTTTACTGCTGTTTAGTATACAATATTGAAGGGCGTTTCTAAATCCCAAAAATTATCAAAAGACAAATAATTCTTATTCCCGATTAATAAACGGGATCTAATTCACATCCTCCATCTTGGTTCCCAATTCAAATGTAATAGTAGAATTACTTAACCATTAATAAAAACCAAAGCCACTAATAGAATAGCCATATAAAAAGCATCCAATTCATTTCAACCACCTTGAATCCCCTAGTGGACAATCGAAAAACGGATTCCTTGATTCAAAATCCATGAAAATAATTCCCTGTGTCAAAAAGCTGTGCTTATAAGTATTTCTGAGCAGTTGGTCCACGTTACCCATTTCTATAATATTTCCGAAGCTAAAAAAAAAGATTATGCTGTGAAGAAATAAATATGTAAATAGTAACAAAACAAATCTTTTGTAAAAGGGAGGCACTTTGTATGGCTACTGACAATAATTAATATATTATATATAAATTGAAAAAAACATATTCTCATCAGTTACCCTGTCCTATTACCAACAGATGCTAAGTTAAGTCTGTCAAGCTTCTATTTATTTATTTTTATACAGCGAATAAACGAAAAAAATATAGAGCAAATGTTTTTTGTTTCGTATTGCATCAATACGCTGAACATTTTTTTTAATCTGCCGTGGTCTACATTATCCACATTTCCCCAATCCTGCTGCCGGATCGCGGTGGTCCGTGGTTTTAAGTTTGAGGCCTAAAATTCCTAACGGCGGTGAATACGCGGTCTTATACTGGACCCTTAATTAGCCTGTTTGGGGCTGGGAATCGATAGATCTCATGTGTATTCAACAAGGGCGAAGTTGCATGAAAGAATTAGTGACACTCTAGACCTAATTCTCAATTTAACGCGGAATTAATTTAGCAAGTGTTGCAACCCTGGGATTTTTTCACCATAATTACGGCACGGATACTATGAGTGTATGAGTGTCATCGTAAAGTCGCCGGAGATATTGTGAAGTGTGCAAGATTTTAACATAAAAACCTGCACGTCACCGTTAGTTCGCACTAGTACGTAGAAGCAAACCTCCTCCAAGTCAGCCAGTCAGTAATTCCGAGCAGCGCATATTCGCTTTCGCAGTCTGTATTCCCTAATTTAAGGAATTATGAAATGTATTCAGCTGTGACGTCGTAGTCACTACGTCTCTGGTCCTCCGATATCGAGTCTGTTCGTACTAGGTCCGTAGGGCACAAGTTAGTCAAGTCAATGCGAGACACTAGTCAGAAGTTCCTAATAGGTTGGGAATTTCCGAAGTAGTCAGTACTCGATGTTATACTTGGTCAATGGTGAGGTGTCATGATAATAACATAAAACATTATAGAGGTATCGTCCTTTATAAAAACGAAACCATTATTTACTACATTGAGGTGTTTATAAATTTTTCGTATGATTTATTATCTAGTTGAGTGAGATTGTTATTTTCGTATATATATTGTATATTTAAATACGTTATATTTCCAACGCTACCGCAGTTTGCAATGCGAAAAAATCCCCTGTTTTTATTTATTTATTATGTTATTATTAGATATTTTTTTACGTATTAATGAATGTGAATGAATAAATTCACAAGACTAGGTGAATCAGACTGAATCGATTCATCACTGCGAATGAATCTGCCCACGTCTACCGTGTATCGCTATTACATTTGATCGAAATGAAATGATGATTTGACGAATTTCTGTACATATTTTTAATTTAAAATAAGATCGATGAGACTTTTTGAACACGAAATATGCCCACATCGCATTTCTTGTATTTTTCTTTATTCTACGCTTCTAGGTGTAATCTGTGCAGTGATTGTATGTCAACACCAGATTACGTAATACAGTGCAATAGTGCCAAAAAATATTAGCAATTAGATTTTGTTTATAATTGTATTGCTTCATTCACCTTCACGCATCGTCCCATACAAACTTTTCTGTTATTCTGGCTCTTGACATGGCCCGACTAGAGTATTCAATTCACTTGATAGTGCCATATCTTCCTCGTGTGTCCTCGACTTCTACCGTTCACTTCCGCGCCATAATAGTATATTATTCTTATTTCTCCTTTCATTCGCTCTCAAGCGTTCAAAACATTTAAACGTCCCTTTCTTAATTTTATTCAATACTACTTGCACTCTTACCGGATTTCCGCATTTGTAAATACATTTTCAGAGTGGCAAATACTCTCAGTATCGCCCTGGTGAAAGACCGCCATCCTGAATTGAAACGCTGCTTGAAATGTTAGCGCGTGAATCCAACCCTCCTCTTTCATCTCCCTCCTTTCCCCACTCCCTTCAGCATCACAACATACCCCAATTAGGGATGCCATAGTCCCACTGGCACCGGGCAGTGGGGTTGCGTTGTAATCACATAAAAAAATTAAGATAATGAGTATGGAGAAGTGGGAGATAGCGAAGAGGAAGGTTGGGATGTACCTGGCTATCAAAATCTGGGCACCGAACACGGCCAACGCAGTTTGAAGCAACGCTTCGATTCTGAATTGGCACAAACTCCTTGGATCATTCACATTCATACATACTCGCCCTTTTTTTTTTTTAACTTTTGACATTACCCGACTAAAGTACTTGATTCTCTTGGTCGTGCCATGTCTTCCTAATAACGATACAAATATTTTCTTACATTTTAACGTGGTTATCCAATATTTTCCACTGTTGTGATTTATTTATGACAGAAATTTTTTATCACAAATTAACTCATAGGTTATATTTTATATTAAAATAAATTATTATTATTAAAACACTTAAAGCTTGGCGGTTCTAGAATATTAGCACAAATATTACCACTAATTTGTTATATTTATTTGATCTGTATTTGTTATTATTATTATGACTCGAATCAAAACACAACTTCAATTTTATTTTGTTTGAGGACAAAATATTATGAATAATATCACCGAAATACTTCTCGAAAAACGACACGATAAATTTGCAACCGACGATTAAAATATAGCTAGATTATTCACCGTCATTAATTCATGTGCAATTCGCGGCGGTCGTTGCCCGCATTGTGCAAGATTAGAGTGAAGTTTTGCAACAATCTGACAGAAAGCCGGGCGATTTCGTCAGCCATTTTATTTCTTCCAAAGATCAGCGTTGCCAACGTTAAAAAATATAATTTTTAGGCAAAAAGTGAAGAAAATTGGGAAAATTCCATATATATTCAAATAGTTGGTCATTATTTTCTCTCTTTCGGAAGACGTGGACCTCATTATGCGTCGTGCGTATATGATGCATAAATGGGACCTAAAGGATTCCCAATTTTGAGAATGTGGACATATTCAGAACGCTTTCTAGAAAAACGTCCCTTTCATCAGTTTCCCTATGGCACATTTGTGCTGAACCAAGTCGTGACTCTCGATGCCGTCAACTGACTGAATAACCTCAGAATCCCACTATGACCTACACCAACTCTCCTTCACCATATGAAGAAGATGATCTTTATTTTCGGTCACAGTACAAAAATGTAATAATATTATTTTTTTTTATAAGAACAACTTTGTTTACACCACTGTTTTTATTTCTTATCATTGAAGAACATACTATATGAATAAATACTTATAATTAACCTTTTTTTAATCCTTGAAATAAACAAATGGTTTTATTTTGAACTTTTGATTCCACTGGACATCTTCCCTGTAGAATAGCACTCCGAATTTTCAGTGGAATTCGATTTTATGGCATTCTTAATACATGCTCAAGCCACTTCAGTTACGACTTTTCCATGAAGAGTAATAGTGGTTCAATGTTAAACTCCTCCCGG
Source organism: Halesus radiatus (assembly GCA_022606495.2). Classification (NCBI taxonomy): domain Eukaryota; kingdom Metazoa; phylum Arthropoda; class Insecta; order Trichoptera; family Limnephilidae; genus Halesus; species Halesus radiatus. Next base: position 84,750 of record JAHDVE020002917.1, read on the forward strand.
ATCATTGAACTTCTTATTCAATCCCATCTTGTGACTGCTGCAACTCCTCTAAAAAATCTTACTACTTACTTACCTTTTTAAATCTTATTGTACATTCATTCTCTTCATATATCGATAAGTAGAGTTAGTAAAACAAGTACAGTTTGGTCGAAAAGTTAAAAGTTTCAAGGTTGGAAAAAATATTATTTATTTGAACTATAAAAAAAAATATTGTACGTTTCGGTAAGCCAACCGCCGGGTAGGAATTATGTTAAAATGTTAGAAAGAACTTCATCAATTTTAATTTAATATACTTGTAACACCAGTCCGTACCTAACTGAAGTATTTTGTTTTTGACATTTGGCAGTAGAGATGGTGATGCCTGGATTGGTTTGTCACTGCGGTTCCAGTACCGGAGACCAATGAGGATAAGGTTCTTTATACAGTTACTTAATACGTAACCAGTAAATTTTGGATAAAACGGAACTCTAGTTCATTTAAAAATTAATAATGTCGCTCTAACTTAAACACCGTTTTTTTATCCTAGAGTTTGTTTTCATAGTTAAAATAATTTTCAAAATATCAATTTTTCAAAGCGCTCCAAATCTATTGTCGGTCGGTTTTGAGGTTAGAATGTCAAATGTCCAAACAATGATGAGCTTTACCGTACATAGTTTTATATTATATACATAGTATACCATAACTAAACATGGGTAAAAATTTATCTATATCTTTAAAAGCTTTTACTCGAAGAATAAAAATAGTGTACATGGACAATAAATATTCATATCGACAATTGGTTTGCAGTCAAGAATAATCTTATTATTTCAATAAAAATCACTGAACAACATTTATAGAGCGTAAATTCGTCCAAAATAACATTAAATTCCGAAGAAACTATAAAAAATCATGTATTACATCATATTATATTATGAAACAAAAGAGACAACTAAAAATTTCCCTTGAAATGAAAGTGAAGTGAAACCCTTACAGAAGAAATTTTCTTCAAAAAATTTAAAATTTCCATATAAATCGAAAACCAGAATATGCGCGGCCACACAAACCTAATGTCAGATGTTCCGAATACAGTGATACCAACATGACAGGGTGTATGGATGAGATGATTTTATTATCACTATTAGATAACGATTAATAAATTCTTCGTATATTCAGAATTCGGGTTTGCCGATCTGCATGAATATATTCCTACCAGTTCCAGTGTAAAGGAACCGATTCCAAGTAGCGGGGACAGGAATATGGAATATCGTCCATCTCTATCTGACAGCAAGGGGCTTCTACCGTTTTAGTTTTTACAAGAATATCTTGTAGAGTAGCTGTATAAACAAATACATTGAAGTACGAAAAGGTAAACTTTATTATATTAATACATCTAATTGCTTTATGATAACTGTTGTCTTGAATTTATGCAATTTTCCGATCATTGCTTGTGTTGTTACCGTTGTTTATGCAACTTACTTCAAATTTGTCAACATGTATACTCAGTTTTGTTCTAGGTACCTCATTGTGAGCTGAGTCTAATTATCAAATGGTATCTATCTGACTTGTTTGCTCTAATAGCGTTGCTATGGATCTCCCTGACACAGACGGCGTGACCATCAAGACAGAACCAGGGACTCGGGGAGCAGACGGAGGGGGAATGTTGCACACGGATATAGAGATACACCTCCAGGATGTTAAGCAGGAATGCCTGGAGTACTCCGAGAGCTTAGAACAGATGGGAGGTACTAACTTAATTAATTATTTTCTTATTGTTTAAGCGTTTTAGTGCTGTACTGATTTTGCAAGTAGGTGCGTCAACAGCTATTGATAATTTGTGTTATTAGTAAATAAATGATATTAACTAAAAATGCAATAACTTGGACAAATATCAACCAAACTTAATGATTCTTATGATATTACACGTAAAAAGAACTGAATCCCATGCATCTAGTAATAAAACTAAAACGACTAAATATATAGAGGAAAAAAAAATAGAAAATTGTGTTGCTTCACAATTGTGCAAAGGTCATGTAGTCCCGTCTTGCAGCGGTCGCATATGAAGAAAATTCACTTTCTATTCGCATTCTTTTATTGCGATGGCCAATAATCGCACTTCCGTCATCACTGTCTCCATTTATCAGATTGAAGGGCTCATCATCCGTAATGATGCCATTCTTTGACACATCGTCCGAGATGGAACTAAGATCCGACATGGTGAAATATATCGTTTTAATTTATTATAACAGGACAAACAATATATATAGTTTCCAAGATGTACGCCAACTGCAATACACCGCTCTCAAATGGAACACTTGCTCTTGTAAGGATCAACAAACGCATACTGAAGAACGCAGCACCTAAGCGCTTTATCTCAATTTCCGTCGCTAATGCTTGCAGCGCCATAGCACTGCACCGCAACGGTTAAGTATACCATTACGTATATCTGAGTTTGTGATGATAGCGGCTTGTTTTTTATCATCCAAGAAGGCCTCTGTGGTTGGGTGGTTACGATCTTCAGTTACGAATCCGGAGGTCACAGGTGCAAATCCCATGCGCAAGTAAATTTCGGGTATAAACCCTGTAATAATTTATTCAAGGGTTTCGCCCTACTGAAAGACCACCATTCAGAATTGAAACGTTGCTTGAAATGGCTTTTAGCCTTGTTTGGTGACCAGATCTGAATAGCCAGGTATTTCCACACCTTCCTCTTCCCCTTCTCCTTCCCCTCCCCAATACCTTCAGCCTCACAACATTCCCCAATTGGGGATGCCATAGTCTCACTGGCTCCAGACGGTTGGGAGCAGTTGGGACTCTTGTGCGGTATTCATATAAAAAAATGATATTGAATAGCTTTTCCTCAATTAACATTACTAATCATGGGTACCATTCGCCGTTGTCCAAAATATCGAGACTTGTTAACTCGAGCCAGGGTCATGAATCGGTCTAAATGATTTTTGTTAGGCTTTACGAAAATAAACTTCGAAGAATATCATTTAATATGTCTATTTATGAACTCTACCAAAACGCTGTTTAGGCTTTGACTTGAATGTTCTCTAAAATGTTTTTTTTTTTTTTTTCCTATTTTTGACATTGCTTCATTCCTGTATTATGTATTTGCTGTTATTTTTCTGTAGCTCTTGTTTATCTCATTTCGTGTTGGGTATTTTGTGTAATTGGACAATGGTCTTGTAATATAAAAAAAATATAAATACAGACTGTTTATAAAATTAATCAGTTTATAAAAGCTCACTGTAGGCTTACGAATTTTATATTTGCTCTTGTTTTAATTGTAGAACTAGAAACTGCAAATAAAGATGACCAAGGATGCTTAACTGATGAGCACTCCCCAGTAAACGAGGTAAATACATTTATTATCTATACTTACCATCTATCTATCTACATAATAATGTCCTGAGCGGTGTTTGTTTGTTTTGTATACAAATCTACAGTTTTATTCCGAGCTTGATGAAATTTTGCACACTTGACATTTAAAATAAGAGGAAAACTACCGGATAGGGGTAGGGGTAGCACGTCACAATCCCAAAACATAACTCCGGGCGATATCGGGTACTTCTTCTTCTATCTCTATTATATAAAGAAAAATGTCCCGAGCGGGCGTTGTTTGTTTGTTTTGTATACAAATCTACAGTTTGACTGAGCTTGATGCAATTTTACACACTTAAACTTCAAAACAAGAGGAAGGTCACTGTTTACATGAGATTTTGAAAAACAACCCTCATCCCCCTTTTCCACCCCTTAAAGCAGAATGTTGGTACTATTTGATGAAAGTTTCCACACTTGAGTAGGAGTAGGAGTGGGAGTAGGGGTAACACATTTCGACAACGTCTAGCTACTTCAGCTAGTTGTAGAATAAAGAAGAACACAAGAAATGCGATGTGGTCGTGATTCGTGGCCCAAAAGTCTGGCCATTCAGGCCTTAAATTTCTAATATGTAAAAAATATTTCTTTATTATTTCATTTCGATCAAATGGAATGTCCATATATAATGCAGGCAGTGTAAGAGAGATAGAGCGCTGTATTTTCACTAGCTCTCTCAAAAGGTACTAAGTCAGACGCTACACCAGTTTCCATTCAAATCTACATGGAAGCCATTTCAAGTGTTAACTCCGTAGAGCAAAAATAAATAGAGATGCCCTGACACACAGAGGGAAGAAACCAAAATTAGAAGAGCGAGGGGCGAGCTAAGCGTGCGGCCAAATTAAGTAAAACAGCAACTAAGTAAAAAGGCTCGGCTAGTTTTCAAAAACCGAATATTTTGTAAGAGTTTTTAGTTTGACCCTTTTTATAAATGTTTCGTAATTTCCTTACCGCAGTCAAAATCATGCGAAACAAACATGGACAGCATAGAAATAAGCTGATGCCAAAATGGGTGTCACGTGACCATTGTCCCCACCCGTGAAATCGTACTAGGGCAAGTCTATCAATTCAGTCAGTGGTGCATTCTTTAATGTAAGCCTACCATCAATATATATATATATATATATATTAAAGGTTATGTAATCATTGAAGAATGTAATATCAAAAACTCTTACTGAAAATATGAAACAGATACAGAAAATATAGAGGTGAATTTGTTTTCATATTTTCACTATTCTTTGACACGCCAGCGTTTTCGTTTCGAAAGTATATTTTTTTCCTTAGCAAAAAACATACTATCGGCCTCCACGGTCGAGGGGTAAGGCTCTCGACTACGAATCCGAAGGTCGAATGTAGGATTCCCGGCGTTCGCAAGTAAATTTTATTTAGTTTCACAATTAATTCATTTAGAAATAATATATAGTCTATTTGCGCGCGTTCCAGAGTGCAAGATACTCTCAGTATCGCCCTGGTGAAAGACCACCATTCAGAATTGAAACGTTGCTTGAAATGGCTTTTAGCCGTGTTTGGTGACCAGATCTGAATAGCCAGGTATTTCCCACCTTCCTCTTCCCCTTCTCCTTCCCCTCCCCAATACCTTCAGCCTCACAACATTCCCCAATTGGGGATGCCATAGTCTCACTGGTTCCAGACGGTTGGGAGCAGTTGGGACTCTATAAAAAATAAAGACTTTGTTTTTGTGGGATTTTCCACCTTAAATGTTTGTAGCTTAATAAATTGAACTTTTTTTTTTTTACATGATTACCGCACAAGAGTCCCAACTGCTCCCAATCGTCTGGAGCCAGTGAGACTATGGCATTCCCAATTGAGAATGTTGTGAGGCTGAAGGTATTGGGGACGGGAAGGAGAAGGGAAGAGGAAGGTGGGGAAATACCTGATTCAGATCTGGTCACCAAACACGGCTAAAAGCCATTTCAAGCAACGTTTCAATTCTGTCTTTCACCAGCGATACTGAGAGTATCTTCCACTCTGGAACGTGCGCAAATGTGTTATATATTATTTTTAAATTAATTAATTGTGAAACAACACAAATTAATTAAATAAAATTTGCTTGCGCACGCCGGAGTTTGAACCCGCGACCTTCGGATTCGTAGTCGAGAGCCTTACCCCTCGACCATGGAGGCCATCGAACTTCATTCATTTGCCAACAAAATAATAAATCAGATGAAAATTCTTTCATTTGGTTATTCGACACGACGCTCCTCTGGTATTTAAACCAAAACAACCACTGACAACTTTCTAAATCTAAGTAAATAATGGTTTTTTATATATTGTAATTACATTTATTTACCTTTATGGAAATATTATTTCTCTGAATAAAACTAGTTATTCTGGGGAAACTACTTATGATAGATATACACAATTTCTATAAATATTTAAACACATTATCTATCAGTTATTACGAAAATAGATTTATCTGGTGTGCAGTGTAGTGATGGGCGAAATGGCTCGGTTTAGTGAGCCGGATCACTAAATCAGCTCTTTGTAGTGTACCGGTTCGGTGATTCGGCTCGTTTGAACGACGGTTTGCGTCCTCCCGCACCATGCCCTCTCCTTCGCTCCCTTACACCTCCTAAAGACGTCCTTAATTAGTTTTCATGTGGATTGTCTTTACAGAGAGCTGATTTAGTGATCCGGTTACTACTACTAGTTCAGTGGGCCTGCGCGCAGATTTACCCTCGCCACACAACGGAATGAATAGACCATCAATTGTTTTTGTGTTTAATTTGTAGAACTGCATTTAATTTTTTTTTTTCCCGGGCATTTTGAAAATAGCTTTGAACGCCGAAACTGCTGCAACCATAATTAAAAACTAAAACACTTGAGGAACTTAATAATAACATTATTCAATTTGATTTACATTCATATTTAAAAAAGGATAGACCCTAGAAGCTCGGCGTTCCAAAGGTTAAGATTCTTCTTCTTCAGTGATTAAATATTACAATGAGGTTTATGGGACTAGTTATAGCAAGTGCCTGGGGCGCTCTACGGACAAACAGTACAGGGCTTTATGTAACGAATTATAACAGGTGGACGACGCTCGCCAGACACGCTCCCACTTTGTTGAAGCAATGTATCGAGCGCAGGGCCCCGGGCGCTGCTATAACTAGTCCCTGAAAGCTTCAATAAATTAATTATTACGTTTTCGTAGAAAGCAATTACTTTGTGGTTTGTCGTATTTATTTAATAAAACAAATACTTTATTTTGAACCAACCGGTTTCACTGGTCCCAAGTTTCGTCAGGGTAAAATTAAAAATAAAATACACAGAATGAGCAAATATATAGGTGAGATATACAAAATATAATAAGAGGGAGACAAAGTTGCCCCACAGTCCAATATTAGATATATTTCATATTAACTCAAAATTTTCCACTTATTTATCCCTCCCTCCTTTGACGTTCTGTTTCTTTCTTTTTTATGTACTCTCCCATTCTATTAAATTTAAGCATATCTCTGTCTCACTTCCATTGTTTCGTTTCATATTTTCTTTCCCTCTTATTATATTTTTTATGTCTCACCTATATATTTGCTCACTCTACGTATTTTAGTTTAGTTTTAAATTTTATCCTGACGAAGCTTGGGATAAGCGATGCTGGTTGGTGATGAATTTAAAATAAATTAGTGGTTCAAAACAAAGTGTTTGTTTTATTCAATAACTAGTTGAAGTACCCGGGGTTATGAATGGTTAGGAGAAAAGTTTTGAGGATGTGATGTGTTACCCTTACCCCTACACCTACTCCTACCCCTACCCAATAATTTTCCTCCTATTTTGAACATCAAGTGTGCAAAATTTCATCAAGAAGAAGCAAAATTCTGCTTTAAGGGGTGGGGAAGGGGGTAGTTTTTCGAAATCTCGTGTAGACAGTGACCTTCCTCTTGTATCTAAAGTCAAGATTTACGCTAAAACAATCATCACTCATCTTTATTCAAACAAAAGTAAATACTATGAAAAAAAAGTAAACACTCGTATTACTAGAAATGCCAACAAAGATTTACTCCAAATTCCTGTAATTCATACTATTTTTGGGCAAAGGAATTTTAGGTACTTTGCGACAAGAATTTACAACATTCTTCCGGTTAGCATAAAAAAATCTGATTCACAAAAAATATTCAAACACAATGTAAAAAATTGGATTAAAAGTAATGATAGAGCATTTACCGGTGCACTCACACAAATTAGAAATTACTGATTCAACGATTTACAAAGCGTATCTTAATATAAGTGTATATTCATAGGTATTTTAAAATTATAAAATAATTTGCCAAATTACTGCCTCAACATAGGCTAGCCTAGTGAGGCGGGTTGTGTGAAACTTCAACTATAACTGTTATTATATTATTTTATATTTTACTTTATAAACCAGTACACTTATATTATTAAATTATACATGTCTTTTAGTTATAGTTAAATTTAATTACAATAAAGATATTATTAAAACTGTTGATTTGTATATAAAACAAACACACACCGCCCGCCCATAGATTAAGTATTATGTACCTACATACGAGTATTAATTGTTAATGTGTTTAATTAATACAACTACATTTATTTTTTTAAAATAAAATTTTAATTAAATCAAATTTAATAATGTTATTATTAACACGTTGACAGCCACGACAATTTTCAGAATTACGGTCTAAGAAGCCAATTTCATTTAATCATATTATATTAAAAATATTCTTTTACTTCTTGATTTTGAATAATTTTTTTATAATTATATTTACTGTTCATTTATTAATAAATTTTCTGTTCATGTAAGCCAGGATTGATTTTTTGTTCTCTTCCCAGAAGCCACCTACCCATATTAGCACTGATATTCTACGAATTTTATCTTAGCTGCACGAATATGGCAAATAAACACAGTACGAGATAACTCGTAGTCCACGTCCTAGCAAAGAATGCAATCTACGAGTTATCCCGTAGTTGGCAGTCAGCGTGTTAAGTTCTGCAAGTATTTTAGTTTTTAATTATGGTTGCAGCAGTTTCGGCGTTCAAAGCCATTTTCAAACTGTGGTTATGTCACATTGAAACGTCTAACTTATATTATTTACAAAATAATTCAGAGAGTTACCAAACACATTTAAATTCATTGACTTAAATGGCATTCACGTCATTATAAAACAATTGAGAAAACACTTTATGTCGGGAAAACAGCTTTCACCTATAAGTACCTCACAGAATAGATAATTTTTAAGTATCACAATTATTTTCAAAGTAAATCAGTTTTACCGGTAATGAATCATTTTAAACACCGTTCAAATTAAAATTGGGTGGGAGAAAGTCGTCGCAATGTGGCCTAATCACAGTTCGAAAATGGCTTTGAATGCCGAAACAGCTGTTACAATAATTAAAAACTAAAACACTAGCAGAACTTAATAATAACATTATTATATTTGATTTACTTCAAATAACATTTTTTTTTTTAAATTTACATAGTTTGGTGAGGTAGTATTAAACCAAGTTACAATATTCTATTTTTGCATGTAAATATTTAGTGCTGTTTTCTGTTTTAGCCGTGCCATGACTACTCCCCGGAATCATACCATCCCTCTGACGCAGAATCCACATACTCTGAAGAGGTACGTGCTTTCAATTAAATGTTTTTCTTTTTAATAATAAAAATTTCTTAATTTAATTCACTATTTAATGAATATATCTACTTATTTTAAAATACTTATACAGACATACTTAATACTTCTAACCATCCGTTTGATCAAAAATTATCAGTTTTATTTATTTATTACATAAAATATATCGTAATTGTAATGTAAATATAACATAATACGTGATTTTTTCTCTTCTCACTGTTCTACTGTCCATAAGTTGAGCTCTAGTAGCTCGTGGTTACGGGGAGAGTATTTACATATGTTCTACTGTCCATAAGTTGAGCTCTAGTAGCTCGTGGTTACGGGGAGAGTATTTACATATGTTCTACTGTCCATAAGTTGAGCTCTAGTAGCTCGTGGTTACGGGGAGAGTATTTACATATGTTCTACTGTCCATAAGTTGAGCTCTAGTAGTTCGTGGTTACGGGGAGAGTATTTACATATGTTCTACTGTCCATAAGTTGAGCTCTAGTAGCTCGTGGTTACGGGGAGAGTATTTACATATGTTCTACTGTCCATAAGTTGAGCTCTAGTAGCTCGTGGTTACGGGGAGAGTATTTACATATGTAATAAAAGACAATGCATAGTAGGTGATATGTAAACAATATTAAAAACTTAATAACTACAAATGTAAATCAACAAAATAATTGTAGAATAATAATTAAATTAAATTTTAATTTCTAATATAAATTTGTTGTTCAATGTTTTATAATAATTTTTTATTAACATTTTTGATTAATTACTTACCATGTTTAATCAATTTTTGTTTACATTTATAATTTGTCTATTCTTACATTATTGTGTTCTATGTTTATCATTTGTCTATACTTACATTATTATTATTTAGTATTTTATATATATACCTGACGAAGAAAGCATCGTTTTCGAAAGATGTAGATATGTGTGTATTAATAAAATGGTGAATACAAAATAATTTTTAATTCTTTTATAAATAAAAAAAATAACCAAATATAAAGTAATTTATATAAAATTAATCAGAAATAATGACGCCACAAAATAATTACATATTTATTGAAAAGGAATTAATATGCAGTGTATTTTTAATATATATATCATCATCCGAGATCAAGTGGTTAATTTGCTTTTTGAATTATTTAATTATTTAAAATGATTTTGCTTTTATTAAAAAAGTTTTTTTTTATATAATGACTTCTACGACATTCCTTTTCTCTTTTTGCAGGAGTTCTTTTCTTCTGACGGTGTTGAAGAAGGCGTTTGTGATCTAATAATCCCCAAATCTATACAGATCTCAAGGGTTTCAAACAGCAGGACGAATGATAAAATAAGAAAAAGAGTACCGGACTACTGTTTATATTGCAAAAAGAATGTACAGAATTTTTCAAGGCATATTTTCAGAAATCACAAGATGGAATGTGAAGTACTGAAAATTCTATCAACAAAAATAAATAGTAGGGAAAGAAAAGTTTTATTCACCGAATTGCGTAAAAAGGGGAATTATCTACAAAATTTCCAGAAATGCGTAAAACCCGTGAAGAGAAAAAAGCTTTCTTCGTCCAACGATTATTTGCCATGCTCAAAATGCTTTGGATTTTATTCGAGGAACCAACTATGGAGACATCGAAAAGTATGCGATCACAATGCCGATAATTTTACCCAAGCCAAGGCTCAAAATCTTTTAATCGTAAATTTAAAAATTGATCCTAAATTGAGAGAAATAGTATTTCCCCGTATGCGAGCGGATCCCATATCTCTAATTTGTAAAAATGACAGCTTGATTTGCGCCTTTGGCTCGCAGTACTTCGCACCATCAAAACTTCACACGGCCAAACATTTGATCAACGTGGTCTCTCGAAAAATGAGAGAGCTCGGCAAGCTGCTTCTCGAAATAAGAAACATCGAACCGAGCATAACGGATTTGTCCCGTGCGTTAAAACCGCAGTATTATAATGTCATAGTGAGTGCCACGAAAAATTGTGCAAAATACAATAAGAACGAAGATAAATATTTGAACCCGTCGTTTGCAATAATCATTAGCAGGTCTGTAAAGCAATGTTGCAATTTAGCCATTACGAAATTACAAGGAAGAATTGAGACCGCCAGCATTGAAGCTGATCTGAAATCCTTAATTAAACTTATTGAAGCTAATTGGAGGTTTGATGTGTATTCTCAGGCAGCGGATGATTTGAGTCTGAAGAAGTTTAATAAGATCACTATGGTTCCTCTTGCGAGCGACCTCAAGTTATTTAAAGAGCTGCCTACCACATCAAATGCAGCTCGACCACATCACAGTTTGTTCAATTCTAGTCAGACCGCCACAAATAATATTGTCTTTAAAAAAATTATTAGGCGTCATTTGGTGCCGTGGACTCCCGAACAAAAGAAAATTGTTTTGCAATTTTTTAAAACGCATGTCGACATATCTAAGCCACCGAAAAAGCGCGAGTGTGAAATTTTGAAGAATCAGCACCGTGAACTATTGTCCAATAAAGACTGGCTGAAGATAAAAGTGTTCGTACAAAACACGTATACCAAAAGACAACGTGATTTATTGTAACAGTGTATTTAAAAGTAGGTTTTCGTAGTTCGTTATTCCTCTTACGTGCTAATTTAAATGAGTATTTATACTTTTTTTTAACCCTTTACCCGTGAGTTTGTCATGAAAAAATTATGACAATAACTAAGTCTGTTTTTTGGAATGAATCCGGTGTCGATCGAATGTGCTGTGCTGCCCTAACCGGGTGAAGATACATGGATGTGTTTGAACTGGTCAGTTGTTCGAGAAACACGTGGAGAGGTGCTTGATGTTTTGACCCAGCTGCTGGCAGACGTATGTAAACATTTTGCTGATACGTTTGTATTATTTTTGAGCCTAAGATGATTAGTAACCGTTTATAACCTTTTTTGTGTAGTTTTATTTCGTTAATTGATAGTTATTTTCCATTGAATCTCTAATAGCACGATCGTAACATTCCGGGTTATCCTTTGAATCTCCAATTTAAAAAAAAAAAAAATTATATGAATACCGCACAAGAGTCCCAACTGCTCCCGACCCTCTGGAGCCAGTGAGACTATGGCATTCCCAATTGGGGAATGTTGTGAGGCTGAAGGTATTGGGGAGGGGAAGGAGAAGGGGAAGAGGAAAGTGGGGAAATACCTGGCTATTCAGATCTGGTCACCAAACACGGCTAAAAGCCATTTGAAGCAATGTTTCAATTCTGAATGGTGGTCTTTCACCAGGGCGATACTGAGTATCTTCCACTCTGGAACGTGCGCAAATATACTATATATATTTTTAAATAATTAATTGTGAAACAACACAAATTAATTAAATAAAATTTACTTGCGCACGCCGGGATTTGAACCCGCGACCTTTGGATTCGTAGTCGAGAGCCTTACTCCTCGACCATGGAGGCCGTCAAATAGCACAATCATAACGTTCAGGGTTATCCTTTGAATCTCTAACAACACGATTGTAACATTCAGGGTTATCCTTTGACTCTCTAATAGTACAATCGTAACATTCAGGGTTATCCTTTGACTCTCTAATACCACAGTCGTAACATTCAGGGTTATCCTTTGAATCTCTAACAGCACAATCGTAACATTCAGGATTATCCTTTGAATCTCTAACAGCACAATCGTAACATTCAGGGTTATCCTTTAAATCTCTAAAAGCATAGTCGTAATATTCAGGGTTATCCTTTGACTCTCTAAAGCATAATCGTAACATTCACGGTTATGGTTATGTTTTGAGGTGTTCTATCTACTAATGCTTAAATTTAAGTTTATCACCTAATCCTTATTTTTGTTAATTTCAGGATTCCCCGTAAATGAGGATAATGCTGTAGAGTTTCTGGGTGATAGCGACTAGTCGGAAATTGAAGATCTGGGCAATGATGGCGAAGAGTTTGAGACAGCATGTTAACCAGTTTGCGGACGACAGAAACCTACAAAACCTGACGATGATCCCCCTCCTCCCCACGCACCTTCAAGATCGAAGAATCCAAGACAGAAAAGAGGTACGAGGAAGAAGCCAAAATGAAAGCACTCTTGGAAACAAACACCCTTCCCAGATAAACTGCACGACTTCACTGTGCTACCAAAGCACACTGTGAGGACTTCCATGGGATATTTTAAATAATGAAATCAGAAATTGTTCAAAAATTATGGTATGCGCACGATTATGGTGTATGTCAAATTATTCCTGAACGGCATGATTGTCCGTGTACTTTTTCCAAGAATCTGGTCCCTCGAGATTTTAAAAATTTATTTTTTCCTGATTCAAGAGATTATAACTAAAAGCTTTATTGGCGTTGCATATTCCTATTCCGATTTTTTTTCCACCGTTTGCAAAGGGCTAAGAACAGGATGGAATATACATGTTATTTGCAGGCAGATATTTACTGGCCATACTTACTTTCGGCATGTCAAGATACAAAACAAAACTTGCATTACCATGTAGGGCGACTCAGTTACCCCGCATATTTTATCATTATAAAACCATTTTTTTACATTTATTAATGAATCTATTGCATATTCTTCTTATGGCTAACATATTTTATGTAATTCTGTGAAAATATTATCATAATATAGTTATTTTATTTAAAAAACCTCCAAATTAATTAACGATGGGGCCTACATCCGGCAGCTGGGGATCTAGATCATTTGTTACCTGCCAGCGGTCCGGCGTCCGATTACCTAACCACCTCACGTAGCTTTGTGTGATGTATCACCTTATACTACTGTCTTATAATTATTTAACTTTTTTATTTTATTTTTTCAAACTCTTGTACATATTTTGTATATTTTTTATAACTATTGCATGTATATTTTATATGGAATGTGTGGGACTGCACTAACCTTACCACATACCAGAATAAACATTTATTATTATTTATTATTATTATTATTTGGCAATAGTGCGAGCGAGTGAGATGGCGGGCATCACCCACCACTACGGGAGTAGAATTTTGGAAACGTGGAGCTGCTCGTATGGTTTCACCGCGCAAGAAATATTATTTTTTCAAGGAATGATATGCATTCATCATTTTGTTTTTTTATATTTTAATTTAGTACTTCAAATTTGTTCTTTTAAATGGTTGATAATGTATTTATATGTTTTGTAAGAATACCAAAGCTATAAGATCTCTTATTCCAATAATACACATGGAGGATAGTAATTTAAAAGATTTCGACTTCCCCTTTTGGCAAAAAAAAATATTTTTGTTTTGAATACTTAGTCTTCTAGGTCCAAATTTTATATTATTCGCAGACTAATTTAGGGATGGTTCGTTTCATGAAAGACTAGTGACTTTTTATAATATCTTAATTTATTTATACTATCGTTGGCAATAAATTTCTAAAGACTGAATCTACATCCCAAAATACCTGCCCCGACGGACGCAGAACCTATCTTATTGTTGCTGGCTAAGTTTTATAATAAAAGGAGAATGAATAATAATGAATAACGTTAGATTCTGCTTGCGTCTTGCGGAGAGGGGTTCAATATATTTACAATCAATACTAAGGCTGACATCTGTGGTTTTAATCTCTAAGCTATTTCTCTGCTGCCATAAAAACAAAACTAACCACTAGAAGCTAACACAAGTTTTAAACAATTTTTTTACTGTATAATATTATTTTTCATACAACGGGTACCCGCTAAGCCACCGCAAGTAGCTTGTCAGTAGGAGTTTATTTAAGTATTTAACAAAATATTTAATTTAAGGGTATTCTTGGCCGCGTATACCTTATCAGAAAAGAGGATTTCTGATGTGTCTGATAGTGGATCCACTGTTCTTACTTTGGTAGATACATAATATTTCATTTGCTTCTACATGTTTCGTATGAAATATTTACATACATACTTTTTTTTTGAAAAGTTTAATTTTATTTAATTGTTCCGATTGGTCATTAATACAGCGCATTTTAATGGGGAGGTTATTGTAATTTTTTATGACTTGATAAATATAATGGTTTTGCGTTTGAGTTGTTTTAAAATTAGTTGTTATAAATTGGTTTCCATTTCTCGTAAGTTTGTAAGATTCCTGATTTTCTTTAAGATTTTTCTCTTTACACATTTTATAATAGAAACTTGCTTAAATATGTCTTTTTTATTTTTATGTGAGTACCGCCAGGAGTTCTACATGCTCCTGTCTGGAGCCAGTGTGACTATGGCATCCCCAATGGGGTATGTTGTGAGGGCTGGAGGTAGTGGGGAGGGAAATGAGATGAGAAAGAGGAAGGTGGAAAAGTACCTATCTATTCAGATCTGGTCACCATCATGGCTAAAGCCATTATAAACAACGTTTCGATTCTGAATGATGGTCTTTCACCAGGGCGATACTGAAAGTATCTACCACTCTGAAACGTGCCGCAAATATGCTATATGTTGTTTTAAATTAATAAAATGTGAAATAACACAAATTTATCACATAATTTTTGTTTTTCATAAAAAGCAATTATTTTGTGGTTTGACATTGTATTGCTTGATCTAAGCGAAACCGGTTGGCGTAAAAATACAATAAATTGGTGGTTTATCAAAGTGGTTGTTTCATTTAAATAAAATTTACTCACGCACGCCGGGATTTTAACAAGCGACCTCTGGATTCATGTTATAATGGTTTTTAATGTACTGAAATTAGTGTGAAAAGTGATTTCGTTGAGAATGTGGAATTTTTTTTAAGTATTACTTTTATTATGATACTTTGTGAAACTTTTACTGAATTTAGATTATTTTTATAAGATCCTCCTCAACCAATAATGCCGTAGATAAGCAAAGGGTGCGCTGGTTCATTTGTTTAAATATGCAAGGGTAAAATAGGAAGGGTAAGATGGGATCCAAAGACTTCCCCTGATCCTCATTTCTCTCCACATGACTCTTCTTTGACTGTCGATGCACTGAGCACATAAATAAAATAATAAGAGTTCAACATAAAAAACACAGACGATATTCATCTGCGGCGGATCACAATCCACAATCTAATACTAATAAAAATGCTGTTAAATTCAAGATTGGAACTCATGTGCTAAGGCAATTCGATAAAAAACATTCTCATGTTCCTAGTGCAAATTAAAACCCGTTGCTTAAAAAATGCTGCAAAATTCAGAGAAAAACATTTTAGTGTTCCAAGTGGCATTTAAATTTAATATTGTGGACTCACCAGCAGAATCACCCTTAACTTAGAACCATTATCGTATTCCGAGTCCAGCTATTAATTTCTAGAAAATCTCTCTTTATCAAATTGCTGCAAAATTTGTGAGAAAACCATTAGTGTGTTCCGTATGTAATATATCGAGTGGGGATTCGTGTGCTGATGCAATTCAACAGAAACCATTATCGGGTACAGAAAATCTTGTTGCAGAATTAAAATGCTGCAAACTTTGATGTAAAACTATTTGCGAGTTCCAAAGGCAAAGACAATTTAAGCTTATGGATTCACAAACAGAACCACTTTTAAGTTAAAACCATTCTCGTGTTCCGAGTACAATAATCACCACGGAAAATTAAAAGAACGGCAAAAAGGTCCACGGGGAAAAAAGCTTGGGAACATATGAAAGAGATGAGTGCATTATCGTATATTTTATATTGCCAGTGTTAAAAAACATGATATTATTATTTTTAGCAATTATTTAAGTTAACTAGCAATTTCAGGAATATAAAAAAGTTTTGCTAAGAGCTAGGGTTCAAAATTTCTCTAGATTTTGTGGTGATTTCCCTTTTGCCTAAATATATTTTTTCTCCCCACGATCTGGAGAAATTTCCTTAAACATACCATCGCTGCCACTGGTGAAACCTTCCGTGTAGCGGCGAAACGCAATTGCTGGGTGACCCGCCCGTGTGGAAGGACCGTTATTTTTAATTTGTTTTTTGTCTTTACTTAATTTACATAAAATCCATACTTATAATTTACATTATTCTATTTTCGTGTAACTTATGTTGTAAATTGGACTTTAGTCCTTAAATAAATGTAGATTTTTCGTTGGGTAATTTTTATCATATACGAAGGCATTATCAACTGCGGACAGATAATCAGAACGTCTATAATAAAACAACAAACTTCACGCCTGTATTTTTCGCGCTTTTCCTGATTTTCTTATATTTCAGGAGATTAAAATTCAATTTTAATTTTGAACACGCCCGAAGAACAGGCCCGAACCAGTTCACGTGATATATCCTTTGTAATACCTATAAGTAATGACCGAATTAAAAGACATACTTACTTTATAAATATGCGCATTTCAATTATTAATAATTTTCCCAGATTAGACAGGCCTTAAACAAATTGCACAAAGGCTAGCCGCGTGCTTTTTGTTCAAGCCGGAAACCATCATAAAGTTTAGAGTAATCGTAAAGTTTGGAGCACCCTTAACTATATTTTAGAAAGTCGGCATTATTTTACAAAAGGACAGCAATAAAACCTAAAAGAAAATGAGCCGCCCATCAGACAATAGAGGTCATAAAACCCCGACCCTGATGAGACGGCCCGACACGCTCAGTTGCGCCAAAAAATTCATAATGACCGTGGGACCATTCGCCCCCAGCCGAATGAGACGGAACAAAGAGGAACTAGATCCCTACAGATGGTTACAGGCAAGAGTGCCTTTGACGAGAGGACAGTCAATTTTAGGCTTCCGACCAGGAAGGTACCTATTCTCGCTTTTCGGAGAGGCCCAGTCCCTCTGACGACAGGGAGTTTTACGCTTCCGTCCCAGAAGAAAGTACGATCTCCACCCTTCGGCGATCTACCGTAGAATCGCCCATGCTCTGCACCGCGAGACGACCCCCACGCTTCCGCCCCAGGAAGTTACTGATCTTCGCCTTTCGGAGATCAAACCCCGGAGACCGCCCAGGCCTCTGATTATCGCCGCGTTTGTACCTACTCCCGATCCGGAGGTACTTGGATACCTAGTGCGAACGCGAGAACTCTGCATACTCAGCCGCTCTCTGGACCCTGTATAGCCATCAATAAAGGGAAGTGCCTCTGAACTCTCATACCGTATAATTCTGCCACTCTGTCACCCTGTGAATACTCTCGTAAAGACTTTTACGTAGGATAACTAAACTTTCCCGTATAATTAAGCCAAGTGAATCTCTAGTCTTAGGAATCAACTTTCCAGTATAATTAAGCCAAGTGAATCTCTAGTTTTAAGAATAAAAACTTTTACGTAGATCTAAGCGAAGTTAATAGTTAATTTTAAGTAAAAATACTTTACAAGTAGATTTAAGTACTTGACTCTAATTTTAAGGATATTTTATACCTAATTAAGATTAACTTTAGTTTAAGACTAACCACACGATTAAAAAAATAAATGACTTGTTGTAAATACCTAAATTAAATGTTTGTTGTAAATACCTAAATACCTAAACCTTTTTGCGTTATTCCTAGAATTATAACCCACTGCATTAATTAGCGTCTTATCACACGTTATGAAAAACCTTATCCCGATTCATAGATTCACCGTGACAATAAATAGGAATTAAATTTTAACATTATTTTTTTTACTTACAACACTGGTCTCACTCAGTCTGACAGCGAACGCATAGCATTTGTCGCGTTTCGCGCGAATCTCGTGTAAGGTAATATTGCATTCAAACATTACAGAATCATCTTCTTCCCTTGCTGTATTCGGGTCGGGGACTCATCACCTTGACAAGGTGTCCCCAGGCATCCCTGTCCCTATCTACTTTTGCGGCATCCGTCCATTGCAGACCCTCACCAAAATATTTCATATTCCCAACTCAAATCTCGACATATTTTTTAACTCCCTACCATTGATATTTAAGAAAAACATTACTCGTAACTTAATCAATGCTCACTCACAACTCTCCACTCCATAGCACAATTCAGACACAGTGGTACACATACACGTTCGCACACACACATACACTAGACACATTTTTCATAACAACGTGTTATCTTTACGCCTCATTTCCTGACATATTGTACTAACCCCGCCCGGTAATATGTAAATAACCACTCACTAGATATATCATAGGCATGTCATTGGTACCGATCCGTGCAATGATTTTCAAAAACCTTGTAACTTGTACACCACTCATTTTATACATCTACTGTTTGTTTCTAAAGTAAAATAAAATATATGACGGCTCTCAGAATACATACTACCTGTTGCTAACGTTGTTTAGACAGCTTACTTCAAATTGGCCAATGTGTGTGTTCATTTTGGTTCTGGGAATCTCATTGTGAGTTGAGTCTTATTACCAAGTAGTATATATCTGACTTGTTTGGTCTAATAGTGGTGCCATGGATCTACCTGATACAGACAGTGTGACCATCAAGACGGAACCAGTGTCTCAAGGAGTAGTCGGAGAGCACATTGATATAGATGTCTTGGATATTAAAAAGGAATGCCTGGAGAGTGTCAAGAGGATAGCAGGTACGCATTCAAGTGTTTCTTATTATTTTTGTTCGTCGTTTTTTTAAATGTGTTTATTTTGTTTTCATTAAGAATATTTAACATATTACTAACATAATTTAGTCTGATTTCAATGGAACTATAGCAGTCCCAGTAGAGTATTTTCACTAGTTTTTTTATTGTCGAAAGAAATTAAGAAAAATAAACGATTGCATGTTTATTTTTTTTATGTTTACGAATACATTTTTGATTTGCCACCAAAACGACTTGTTCGGCTTTGTTCGTGAATATGGCGTTGTTGACGTTACGCCGACCAACGTCGGTAACAGCTGTCTTACCAGCCAGTGACGTCATATACGTCATAATGACGTTTAGCGCGTTCGAACCATTTCGGAATGTGCAGTTGTAGATCGTTTTTAAAATCAATAGTTATGACTGAAAATATTGAAATTGCATATTTTAGTGCGACGATTAAATAAATATTAGCTTTAAATCTTCTACCCCTTTTTAACGGTATCCATAGTTTGGGAATTGCAACTGAAAAAAACATTCCTATAAATTGTGTTAATTTTTAAAAAGAATTCACATTAAATCAATATCTGTGCTGTTGTTTCCTGATCAAATTAATTATTTATTTGATTTTTTTTTCCTGCAGAACTTTCCCGGAATGAAGAGGACGCGAAGAAAGAACCTTGTATTGGGAAAGACGCGAAGAAGAAATCAAGGAATTTAAACACTATTTCATGTTCTAATTGCGATTTTACATGTTCTTATAAATCCCAACTAAAAAAACACATGCTTACGCATTCTGCAGAAAAACCATTCTCATGTTCTGAGTGTAGTTACAGCTGTGTTAGTAAATCGTACTTAAATACTCATTTGCTGAAGCATTTCGGAAAAGTATTACGTTGTTCGGAATGTATTTTTTCTTGTTATGAAACATCAAAATTGAATAGGCACAAATTGAAGCACTCTGGAGAAAAACCATTCTCGTGTTCCAAATGTAATTATTCTAGTTCACGAAAGTCACACTTGAAGTCTCACATGCTGTCGCACTCTGGAGATAAATTGTTCGGTTGTTCGGAGTGTGATTTTGTGTCTTCTTTCAAAGCAAGCTTGAAGACTCACTTGATGACTCATTCAGGAGAAAAACCATTTTCCTGTTCAAAATGTAGTTATATTTGTTCTCAAAAATCAAATTTGATTCGTCATGGGCTTATGCACTCTGGAGAAAAAACATTTACTTGTTCTGAATGTGAATATGCATGTTCCGAAAAGTCACGCTTAAAGTCTCACATGCGGAAGCACTCGGGAGAAAAACCGTTTGGTTGCTTAAAGTGTGACTTTTCATGTTCTTACAATAGAAGTTTAAAGTCTCATATGATGACGCACTCTGGAGAAAAACCATTTTCCTGTTCAAAATGCAGTTATGTTTGTTCGCAAAAGTCAAATTTGATTCGTCATGTGCTTAAGCATTCCGGAGAAAAAAGATTTGCGTGTTCTGAATGTAATTACACAGGTTTCGAAAAGTCACATTTGAAGGTTCACATGCGAAAGCACTCCATGGAAAACCCTTCGGTTGTTTGAAGTGTGACTTTCGTATTCTTTTAAAGAAAGTTTATATTCTCACATGATGACGCACTCGTGAGAAAAACCATTTTCCTGTTTAAAATCCAGTTATATTTGTTCTCAAAAGTCAAATTTAATTGTTCATGTTCTTAAGCCCTCTAGGGAAAAATACATTTGCTTGTTCTGAAAGTATCATGTTTTGAAAAGTCACACCCAAAGTCTCACATGTTGACGCACTCTGGAGAAAAACCATTATTCCGTTCAACATGTAATTATGTTTGCTCGCAAAATGCAAACTTAACACGTCACAATATGTGGAAGCACTCATGAGAAAAACTTTTTTGGTGTTCCTATCGCCATTTTTTGGTTTCACAAATTTTTGATATGAAGTTACACAATAGCGATGTGACATCTTGTGATGTGATAATTTGATACATAATATTAACTTAGTTTTGCAGCACTCTTATTATGCGTTAGCTTTAGTAAAAAATATAAAAGCAATTTAAAATGAAGTTGTTTATTTTTAAGGAAGTAATTATTCGAAATGCCATAATTGTATTTTTGTAAATCATATAATTAAAAATATTGTTATGAAAGGTATTAAGTCGCATTTCATGCGAACTTTTTTCCGAAACATTACACAAAAAACCATATGCAAAAATATATTTATGTTCATACACATTCCATCTTCTGCTAAAATGTTTTGTTTTGGTTAAAAACAAAACATTTTGGTTAAAAACAAAACATTTTGCGTAGACAGCAAGATGAGTTCAAGAATAATCTTTTGAATGTACTTGATATATCCTTTGATATTACCCATAAGTAATGACCGAATTCACAGACATACTTAGTTTCTAAAGATGTGCATTTCAATTCTTAATAAGTCCCAGACTAGACAGGCCATAAAAAAAATGCACAAAGGCTAGCCGCGTGTTACGACAGTTAGTGTTACGCTTTCGTCCCAGAAGGAAGCACGATCTCCGCCCTTCGGAGATCTACTGCAGAGACCGCCCAGGCTCTGCGCCGCGAGTTAGTGTTAAGCTTTCGTCCCAGAAGGTAGTACGATCTCCGCCCTTCGGAAATCTACTGCAGAGACCGCCCAGGCTCTGCATCGCGAGTGAGTTTTACGCTTCCGCCCGAAAGGAAGTTCGATCTCCGCCCTTCGGAGATCTCCCGTAGGAACCACCCAGGCTCTTTACCGCGAGTGAGTTTTACGCTTCCATCCCAGAAGGAAGTCCTATCTCCGCCCTTCGGAGATCTAGTGTAGAAGTCGCCCGGGCTCTGCACCGCGACTCGACCCACCCGCTTCCGCCCAGGAAGATACATATCTTCGCCCTTCGGAGATCAAACCTTCGAAGACCAGCCACTGGACCCTGGACAGCCATCAGTAAAGGAAAGTGCCTCTGAACTCTCATGATAATTCTTCCACCCCGTCACCCAGTGAATACTATATTTTCACGTAGTATCAACACCTAAAGATAAAGACTTTTACGTAGGATAAATAAGACTTTCCTTTATAATTAAGCTCAGTGAATCTCTAGTTTTAAGAATCAAATTTCCCGTATAATCAAGCCAAATGAATCTCTAACTTTGAGAATCAACTTTCTCGTATAATTAAGCCCAGTGAATATCTAGTTTTAAGAATACAAAGTTTTACGTAGATTTAAGCGAAGTGAATAGTTAATTTTAAGAACCGTAGAATTAAGTACTTGACTCTAATTTTAATGTTATTTTATACTTAATAAAGATTAACTTAAGTTTAAGACTAACCACACGATTATAACAATAAATGCCTTATAGTAAATGCATAAATTGCTTTTCAGTTCCTAACCTTTTTCCGTTATTCCTATAATTATAAGTCACTGCATTAATTAGCGTCTTAACAACATTTTCCTTATAAAGCAAAATCAAGCTTATTTATTAGCAGTATACGAAAGACTTTCCCAATTCCAAAGAATGTCAGTACCTACTTTGAAAATCTTGACTCAGAAGCAAACCGAGAAAGAAATGGATTTACTAAAATCTTGTCTTTTAGATAATTACGATTATTTCTATACGTGTTTTAAATATTTCATAAATATTTAATAAGGTACCTCTGATATTGAATCATAGAATTTTTTGTTTGAAACCGCCAGTGCCGGGGCCAGTGGCATTATGGCATCTTTCACTGAGGTAAGTTATGAGGCTGGAATGAGTGAGAAAAGAGAAAGGTTGGTAAGTTCTCGGCTATTCGAATTTCGTCACTAAATACGACTTAAGCCATTTCATGCAATGTTTCGATTTTTTTACAGTTACTTCGCACAGGAAATGGGGGAAATAATTTTCCCTTAAGGTTTATGTCATCTTTGGGAATGCTGTGTGGAGGGTCTTTTGGAGGATCTGGGCGGCCTCTCCGAGGGGCGAGAATAGGCACCTTCTTGGGCGGACGCCTAAAACCGACTGTGCTCTCGTCAAAGACACCCCTGCCAGTCACCATCTGTAGGGATCTAGTTCTTCCTTGTTCCGTCTCATTCGGCCGCGGGCGAGTGGTCCCACGGTGATTATGAATATTTCGGCGCGACTGTGTGTGTGTCGGGCCGTCTCGTCAGGGTCAGTTTTATGACCTCTATTGGCAGCCTCTCTGAACAGCGGCTCATTTCCTTTTAGGTTTTATTGCTGTCCTTTTGTAAAATAATGCCGACTTTCTAAATTATAGTTAAGGATGCTCCAAACTTTACGATTACTCTAAAATTTATGATGGTTTCCGGCTTGAACAAAATGTACGCGGCTAGCCTTTATGCATTTTTTTATGGCCTGTCTAGTCTGGGACTTATTATGAATTGAAATGCATATGTTTATAAAGTAAGTATGCTGTGAATTCTGTCATTACTTGTAGGTATTACAAAGGATATATCAATGTATTCAAAAACGATAAAAATTGACGATTTTTTTTATTAAATACTTTTTTTAACTGCAGTACCTACTCATAAGTATTTGAGCGGTAAAATATGTGTACTCATTTTCTATGATCAATTTTGTCTATGTATAGTCATGGCCCGGAACTGTCACTTGCTGTTTTTTTTTGTAACTTCTGAACACCTAATTTGATCGACTTATTTGGTGGAATTTAGTTGTTAACCCAATCCAACTGTTATATATGTAATTGTCCTTGAATTGAAAAACACAATATGTTTCCGTTTGTAGTTTTAAATGAACATTGTATGAAGCAGTCATTGATACTTCAACCCACTTTTATTGATAAGAAACCCTTGTCGAAAAGAAAAATGTGTTTTTGGTGGTACGTGATTATTCATTGAATATACATTATATATTATATGTTACTTTCGGAGCAGAATTTGTGGAGAATGAAATGGTATGCTAAGCTTATTCAGCGTTAGCTAACACAAGTTAAATCGGCCATAAACAACATATTTTGACAGTTTTGTAGTCCGTATCGCGCTAATAGTAATAATAACATAGGATTCATATAGCGCAGTTTCATATTATTTCACTTCAATTGCGCTTTACTATAATAAACTTTATAATAATGATTAACTAATTCCATTCAGTGGTATACCTACAGCGCTCCTTTCATATTCTATTTATACATTCTTAACATATTACATACATTCTTACTTAATTTTACTACTACAGTACTCCTTAGGTGCATATTCATCTAATAAAATTACAAAATATTATACAATATGTATAAACCGATACGAAAATAACACATTCACAATAATAGTGCAAAAATAACAACATTTTAGGAGAAGAGTCGGGTTATTAAATAAATATGGAGAATTAGCTAATAAAGTAAAGTTTTAAATCCATTACGCAAACTCAGGAGACCATGATAAGGTACAAACTTAGACCCCATATCTAAATAGTCCGGTATTAATTGTTTTTGTCTTTAATTCGTAGAACTCCATTTAAATTAAAAATAATTTAATGTAAATCAAATTTAATAATGTTATTAAGTTCTGCAAGTATGTTTAGTTTTTATTATCGTGACAGCTGTTTCGGCGTTCAAGACCATTTTCTAACTGCGGTTAATCCACATTGTGATGACTTATTTATATGATTTCATTCACTTCAACCCCATTCTAATTTGGATGTTTTTTTTAAATGATTTATTGTCGGTAAAATGGATTTAGTTAGAAAATAATTAAAATTCTTCATTCTGTGAGGTTTTTACATTTATAATGTGTTTACCCTTGTTTAACTGATAATATTTTCTTAATTGATTTATTTACATGTGTTATATTGTTTTGATAATGTGACCATACTGAGAAGCGGTGAATATATAATTTTCCTTACTTTATTAATTAATGTTATATAAGGATCATTCGTTCGTTTATTAATTTCTAATTGCTCTAGCAAATTGTTCTAATTGTTCAAGTGGATTAATCGCAGTTTGAAAATGGTCTTGAACGCCGAGACAGCTGTCAAAATAATAAAAACTAAAAATACTCGCTGAACTTAATAACATTATTAAATTTGATTTACATTAAATTAAAAAAAATATATATAGTCCGGTACTTTTCTGCCTTCCTCTTTCTCGTGTCCTTCCCTTGCCAACCCCCTTCAGCCTCACAGCGTACCCCAACTGGGGATTACACAGTCCCATTGGCTTCGTGCCATTGAGATTCTTGTGTGGTTTTCCTATACAAAATACCCCTTTAAGGGTCCAGTATAAGACCGCGTATTCACCGCCGTTAGGAATTTTAGGCCTCAAACTTAAAACCACGGACCACCGCGATCCGGCAGCAGGATTGGGGAAATGTGGATAATGTAGACCACGGTGGATTAAAAAAAATGTTCAGCGTATTGATGCAATACGAAACAAAAAACATTTGCTCTATATTTTTTCGTTTATTCGCTGTATAAAAATAAATAAATAGAAGCTTGACAGACTTAACTTAGCATCTGTTGGTAATAGGATAGGGTAACTGATGAGAATATGTTTTTTCAATTTATATATAATATATTAATTATTGTCAGTAGCCATACAAAGTGCCTCCCTTTTACAAAAGATTTGTTTTGTTACTATTTACATATTTGTTTCTTCACAGCATAATCTTTTTTTTTAGCTTCGGAAATATTATAGAAATGGGTAACGTGGACCAACTGCTCAGAAATACTTATAAGCACAGCTTTTTGACACAGGGAATTATTTTCATGGATTTTGAATCAAGGAATCCGTTTTTCGATTGTCCACTAGGGGATTCAAGGTGGTTGAAATGAATTGGATGCTTTTTATATAGCTATTCTATTAGTGGCTTTGG
Source organism: Halesus radiatus (assembly GCA_022606495.2). Classification (NCBI taxonomy): domain Eukaryota; kingdom Metazoa; phylum Arthropoda; class Insecta; order Trichoptera; family Limnephilidae; genus Halesus; species Halesus radiatus. Next base: position 110,932 of record JAHDVE020002917.1, read on the forward strand.
TTTTTATTAATGGTTAAGTAATTCTACTATTACATTTGAATTGGGAACCAAGATGGAGGATGTGAATTAGATCCCGTTCATTAATCGGGAATAAGAATTATTTGTCTTTTGATAATTTTTGGGATTTAGAAACTCCCTTCAATATTGTATACTAAACAGCAGTAAAAATATAACATAGGTAGATAACGATGATTTACAACCCACTCCAGACGCACACAATAAGCTTGAATACAATTCACCAAGTCAATGAAGGCAATAAGAAAAACTGATATTTTGCCGGTGAATAATACCTATAACAGGGGAGTATTTTCACAAAAGTCTCCTATCTTCCCCTTGCCCCTCCCCCAAGCAAAGTAGACCAAATATGCTATAATTTGAAATCAAATACGTTTCTAACGACTTAATAATGTCCGAGATACAGCGGTTCTAAATTATTCAAATTTTTTGTAAGTTGTCATTCTTCGCTATTTTTTAGTGTTTTGGTCAATTTTGACAGTGAAAGAGTAATTTTTCGGTAAAGGTTAATCTATTGTTTTTAAAGTAGACTAAAGATGGTACAATTTGAAAACAAATTGGTCTTCAAGGACCTAATATCGTCCGAAATACAGGTGTTCTAAATAAAGAAAAACATTGTATGTTATTATGATAACATAGCATATTTTTCTTCATTTCAAATTGTAGAATCTTTAGCCTGCTTTAAAAAATATTAATTAACCTTCACCGAAAAATTACCCCTTCACTGTCAAAATTGGTTAAACACTAAAAAAAAATAGCGAGAAATAAAAAAAAACAAACTTCGCTATTTTAAAAAAAATTATTAATTAAGAGGTAATTTTTCGGTGAAGGTTAATTAATATTTTTTAAAGTAGGATAAAGATTCTACAATTTGAAATGAAGAAAAACATTCTTTGTTATCATTCTTCGCATTTGATTTCAGTTCACTTCCAAACACTTTAATTCCGATTTTGAACCAAATCGGTAGAGAACTCAAAATTAAAAATGACCATCGAAATTACTCAGGTTGACATTAAATTTGACTTCAGCACCCCTCTAACATGACTTACGCCGCTTTCTAACCAAATCGGTGTGAATATCTAGAAATTCAAAATAGCCGCTAAAACTATGGATTTTGATAGGCACAGATCGGCATACACATACATGCAGTCAGGGGCGTCAAGATTGTAAATTATATGGGCACAAAAATGTTAAGATTTTAAAAATAATTCGTTCATTCATTAGTTTTGCTGTTGACCGCCTGCAAAGATCTAATCTTGTAGATCTGTACCACGTCCGTCAGTTTTTTTCCAGTGCGCAGGTCTTTTATGTTGTGCCGTATAATAAATTAATCACTTTTTGGACCATCTTAAAGAACGTTGCAAAGAAATGTGATTATAACAAAAAAAAAATCGAAAATACGTAATTCCTACATTCCGGTGGCAGTTTAACACCTCTCTTCCCAGCTATTCGTCATAAAACAGACAGAAATATCGAATTTCAAATCGACGTCTGCTCGCTCTGAAGGACTTCTCATAACTGATTTACTCCGGCGAAATAAATCGTTTTATCAACAATCGCGCGGGCCAGAAATTGTCATACGTTTTTTGTATGACGGAACTGAATTTAAAAATTCCTGAACTTTGAGGGAATTACAGTGAAAATCTAGATTTACTGAATTATTTTTAATAAACGCTTTTTGTTCTTAATCTTATTTGCTCTGAGATTGTGGAAGGATTTTGATTAAATATGTTTGTAATGGGTGCAGTTAACATAACGGCGAAGGCACTGTCGAGCGTTTTACTTAAAATTACTGTAGGTATTTCATATATAATATAAAAGGTTACAGTTTAAGAATTTACGTCACTGAAAACCTTAGACTATTTCGTAACTTTCTGTTAAGAATTTGCAGATAAATTATGTGTTGTATTGCTTACGTTAGCATACTGCGAAGTGACGTTTAGCGCCTTATTTGAGTCTTCCCCCTTAATTTGTGTAATAAACGTCCAAATGTAGTCTGTATAAGAAAGACGTATTGAAAGCGAGACAACTGTAGGTATTTAAAGAATTGGCATGGTTGTCCGGTATTTCTTCATTTTCACCTCTCTTCCGTGCTTATTACTGTCTATTGACTATTAATTTTTGGCAACCCAACATCGAAGTAAAACCTCAATGTAGGCCATTTTTCTTTATTTTTTTATGTTTTGTTAATTGATTTATTTAAATGTGTTGTTTTGTTTTCATAATGTGAACGTACTGAGAAGCGGTGAATATGTAATTTTCCTTACTTTATTAATTAATGTTTTATTCAAGTAAATTTAATCTTAGGCCCTTTCTTTCTATATGTAAGGGTTGGTTTGTTGTTGTCAAGCGGGACGTATTTTATAACGGGAATTATTTACCAAGAGATGTTCTGCGAATTTTGAAAAATTATTTTATTTTTATAACATCTTATATGTTCTTTGAATCTAGTTGAGAAAGCCCTTCCCGTCTGCCCGATATAGGTAGCGTTGCAGTCGGTGTGGTCACATTTTACTTCGTATGTGCCACTATTATTATGTTAAATAAGTTTTTATTTTTTGAGTTTTTTAGGCTTGTCCCTATATTGTTACTATAAATGAATTACTTTATATAAATAAGTCGTCACAGTGTGGATTAACCACAGTTTGAAAATGGCCTTAAACGCCGAAACAGCCGTCACAATAATAACAACTAAAAATACTCGCAGAACTTAATAATCACATTATTAAATTTGATTTACATTAAATTAAAAATATATATATAATAATTAAATGGAGTTCTACGATTTAAACACAAAAACAATTAATAAGTAATAGGCCATCATTCCAAATCCAAAGACATAACAATTTCAATTTATTGTAATAACTTATTGAAGCTTATGAACCTCATTGTAATATTTAATCACCGCAGAAGATAATACTAACAAATCGTAGTGAAATATGAGACAGAAAAACACACAGAAAATAAAAAAGGTAAAGGTCGCAACTGAGACTCGAACCCAGATCGAACCCAGGTCTTACCGGGAGAACACTGTTTAAAAAATCTGGTATTAATTGAGGAACATATTAATATTTCTTAAAAATTGAATTATGACTTCAATCAAAATGACCGAATATAAGGTAAGACTAGAAAATCTGTGTTACCTCTTTATTTTTGTCTCTTCTGTTTCGTATTTCATTGGATTTGTTAATTTTATCTTCTTCAATAATTAAACATTACAGTTTGTCTCTCCGAGCACGTAAATAACTACACATTTTTAATTAATTCAAACGTTCCTCTGCAGGTGTTTTCTACTAGCTGAGACAAATTGCTAAGTGCCATAGCATTTCTTGGTCCTTCAGTATCGCTATGGACCTTTCTATCACAGCTAACGTCACCGTCAAGTTGGAGCCAGAGCCCCAAGACGAAGACGAATATGGGTCTGAAATCCCGTTTGTTCAGAAAGAAACTGAGATTACGAATGATACGAAACAATTTTCGGAGAATTCTGGAAATATTGCTCAGATAGCTGGTAAGAAAGATTTATTCATTTTTCACGGTGTCATTACGGCCCCTTTTTTAGAGATCATAAATATTAGAAAAAAAAGAACAGAAATAAAGAAACGGTACAACATACTTAAACAAGTAAAGTGAGTTTTGTGACATATACATTATTGGAAAACATAACAAGGGTCATGGGGACAGTTTTTCGGCTATTCTGTGACATGTACAAGACTGAGCCAATCGTTGAGTTTAGATGTTGGGATTACTTTTTTTTTAAAATTATCAATCGACTGCTTTTCTGCTATTGCTATTGATCTATTAAATTTTTTTGAACTATCGCGACATTTCCCATCAAGGGTGGGCAGATGCGATGGACCATCATACAGCTACCTTGTCACACAATCCTTTTGCTACATTCACATTCATGCATATTATTCCTTCAAATATTTTTACAAAGTCACTATAAAACGATAAACTTTGTTTATTTTACATTGCAGGAACACATTTTTCGAGTGAAAACAATGACAGCAAAGGACACAAAATTGATTTTAGTGAACATTGCGAGCAAAACGATCTTGTTCGTTCATCGTCTGGCAAATATCCATGCCCCCAGTGCAAATATTCAACTAAATCTAAGTCTAACATCAAACGACATTTACTTATTCATAGCGGGAAAAAACCATTCTCGTGTCCCAGTTGTAAATTTTCCTGTTCCAGCAAGTCAAACTTAATGTCTCACACGCTGACTCATAGTAGAGAAAAACCTTTTGCTTGTTCCGACTGCGACTACACTTCTTCAGACAAGTCAACAATGAATCGACACATTCTTACGCACTCCGGAGAAAAACCTTTCTCATGTTCCGACTGCAGTTATGCGGGTTCGAGAAAGACGCACTTAAAGAGACACATGCTGACTCATAGCGGAGAAAAACCATTTTCGTGTTTAGAGTGCAACTATGAGTGTTCTGACAGGTCGCTTTTAAAGAGACACATGTTGACGTGCCATTTTCCTGTGCCGACTAAAAATGTTCATGCAGGAAAGTCTCAATTAAGGAAGTAAATGTCGACTAATCGAATAGAAAAACCGTTCTCATGATTGAATTACAAGTTTGTGTGTTCGCGAAAGTTTAATTTGAGACTTCGGGGTATAAGGCACAACATCTTCCAGTTTCTTTATAAATATTTAATAAATTTATGGTTTCAAGTTACTAGCAGTTTTCATGTTCAAGAAAATCTATATAAAATAAAATGTCCAATTTTGGAACTGTTAATTCATGGTAGGATTCAATTTTAATATGAATTTTTGATTGAAAACCCTTTGTAGCCATCTTCCACTTGTTAGTTTTTACAGGACCGGTTTCACCCTATCACGGGCATCTTCAGACTGGTACAATTAAAACTAAATCTATGCTATAACCTATGGCATCTATGTCTTGAGTGAGTCCGATTATAATATTTATGACTGAGAAATTTGTTTTAGAAAGTTGCGGGGATATATAAAGATATGACAAACATGTTTCATGGAATTACCTGAGAATATTACAAATGGCTTTAGGTTTTGCTTGGGAATAATTTATTAGGGTATTTTTTTATATCAATACCGCACAAGAGTCCCAATTACTCCCAACCGTCTGGAGGCAGTGAGACTATGGTATCCCCAATGAGGGAATGTTGTGAGGCTGAAGGTATTGGGGAGGGGAAGGAGGAGGGGGATAGGAAGGTGGGGAAGTACCTGGCTATGCAGATCTGGGCACCGAAAATAGCTAAAACCATTTTAAACAACTTTTAAATTATGAATGGTGGTCTTCCACCAGGGTGAAAGTGAGAGTATCCTCCACTCCGTAAAGATTTTCAATTTGATTGTGAAACAAGACAAATTAACTAAATAAAAATTACTTGCGCAAGCCGGGATTTGAACCCGCGACCTCCGGATTCGTAGTTTAGAACCTTACCCTTCGACCACGTAAGCCGTTAAAATTGCTTTTGTCGTATTTGGCGACCAGATTCCCCACTTTCCTCTTTTCTACCTCCTTCCCTTCCTCAATTCTTTCAGCCTCACAACATACCCCAACAAATGGGGAGTCATAGTCCCACTGGCTCCGGTTGGAATTCTCATACTGTATTCATAATAAAAAAGCTTAAATTATAATAAGATTTGAAACAGAGCGGCACTGAAACTTCAAATCGTCAACAAAAAAAAAAATACCCCCTGTATTGTTAACTTTACGAAAATTACAAATATTTGTAAAATCATTTTTATATTATTGTACAATAATAATAATAATATTTATGTGAAACATACATTATTTTACAGAAATATTTCAGAAGGCTTTGACTGTCCAACTAGGAACAAATCCCGTTTTAGGACAGTCAAATTGATAAGATTAGTTCATATTAATATACATACACATAAAATAATATAAAACAATCCATAAAGTAAATTTAAGAAAAAAAAAAAAGTGTGTTTTTTTTTTAAGTACGTCGCATTTTTTTAAATTAGTGAAAATGAATTACAAATGAGATGTAAAAGTTTAAAATATAAAGTATGAAAGTTTAAAGAATATAAGTTAAAGGTATGATATGCATTTTTTAGTTTACTGTAGAGACATAATAAATTACATATGAGATGTAAAAGTGTATAGTGAGAGTAAAAGTTTAAAATATAAGACACTAAAGTATGATATGCATTTTTAAATTAGTGTAGAGTAATAATGAATTACAATTGAGATGTACAAGTATAAAATATAAAGTATAATAGTTTGAAAAATAAAAGATTAAGTATGATATGCTTTTTTTACAATAAATTTAGTGTGTAGTAATAACGAATTACATAAAAGTATAGAGTATAAAAGTTTAAAGTATACAAGATTAAAAGATGATATGCATTTTTTTTTTATTTAGTGTATAGTAGTGATGAATTACATAAGAAGGTTTTATTAAAATTATACATATTAACATACATATTAATGAGCATATGTTCGCTTTTGCCCCTCCCTAAATCGAGAAGCCATACATTGATCAGTTTACGCAGGACGTTTGTACTTTTCATTTTACATGTATCGGGTTTTATGTTGAACAATTTTGGTCCCAAGTATGAAAATTGTCTTTGAGCAAGGGATGTCACTTAGAAACGGTAAACAATTTCACATACCCAAGATCCTGATTAAGTGGCGAAGGAGAAGATCTACATAACGAAATGCGCTATGAGCAAAATATAAAAAGTGGCTGATGCATTAGCAAGATAAGATTCGCCCGGGTTCTGATTTTCTACATGATGTGAAAACATGAACACTTAGAGCCAACGAAAGGAAATAATGAACATACGCGCTCGAAATGTGGCCGTTGGCGAATATTGCACAGGATTCCACCGACAGCTAGGACAACAAATGCATCAATTCTGGAAGAACTAGGCATCCAAAAGAGGCTATCAACTGTTTGCATAAACACGTTACTAGCCAAACTGAGAACTCGAACATGGGTTAGCTCATGATCACTGGCAAATTGGAAGGTAGGAAGCAGAGAAAGATCACAAATGCGTTGGATTGATTAATAATCACAGGCGTCCAGAAAGTCAGTGTCCGCGGCTCTCTATGCAGAGCAAGGATGATCGCGAAGAGTGGAGGTCACGATCTTCAGCAAAGAGACAGCAAATCAATAAGAAACCAGAATAATTAATATTATTTCTTACCTGCCATCCGCTCAACACCCTCAGAGTACTCCAGGCATCCATCCTTCACAACCGGTAGGTCTATATCTATGTCTGTGTACGACATTCCCCCTCCGTGTGCTGCTCGAGTGCCTGATTCCGTCTTGATGGTCACGTTGTCGGTGTCAGAGAGATCCATAATAGCACCACAATCCAATATGGGAGCAAATACTATAGATGTAGCAACTAGTATACCTATACTAGTTGCTAATTAGACTCAACTCAGCTCACAATGAGATACATAAAGCAAAACTGAGCGCACATATTACTCATAATTAAGAGGTAACAAGTCTGAACTATGAATGCATTATTTGTAAGAAAAGCTGAAATTATGTTTCAAATTCAAATCGCTGTCAATTTGTGCTGGTATTGCAAGTGTAAAAAATATAAAATATCTTTGGAAACCCGCTAGCAGACTTGTGCCGAGGGCGACCGGATAAATCAACACACGTATGAATCGGCATACATTTTAAAAGTGATATAATGTTTTTAAAAAGGTCGAAACCTAACCTAGCCTATTTAACTATTTTAGGCTGCTGAAGACTCGGAGGTTCTGGACGATAACCGAGGCACGCAGACACTATATTTTCCAAAACCGAGAAATTGTAGGGCAGAACCAAATACTTAGTCACCCCAAATGGGTAGGGACCTGAAAATTTCGACTTTGGAAAGGAAGAATGGCTAAAACGCCATTTTGTTAACTACACTGGAGAGCTGTTGGAAAGTTTAAAAAAATCATAACTTTTAGAAGGTTTATCGAATTTTGGTTCCATTTGAAGATAACTAACTAACTAACTAACCATCACGCCGTTTCCCCGCAGGGGTAGGCAGAGAGGACGGACCGCCAAACAACTCGATCTTGGCATACACTTCTTGCTTCAATCACATTCATACACGCCTCATACATTCTCTTCTGTTATTCCGACTTCTGACTTGGCCCGACTCGAGTATTTGATTCACTTGATCGTGCCATGTCTTCCTCAGGCGTCCCGGGGTTCTTCTTCCATTCACATTCGCGTCATATATTCTCCTTACACTCCTTTCTTCGTTCATTCGCTCTACATGCCCAACCATCTAAGCGTCCCTTTCTTAATCTTGCTCACTACGCTTACATCAGCCTTGCATTCTTTACGAATCTCAACATTTTTCACTCGATCATACATGGTTTTACCACACATTCGTCTCAGAGATCTCATTTCTACAGCATTCAGTGTACTTTCATCCTTTCTCTGCCAGTTCCATGCCTCACTGCCATAAATTAATTTATGATATCCAATCAATTATTAAATAAATATTCATTAACATTAATATTTCCGAAGATATGTATCGCTTTATGCCTTAATTAATTAATTCACAGTTAATATAATATGTGGGCGTGGCATATCTCTCGATATCGCTCACCATACAATCCCATACAGTCGTCACACACGGGTACTATCATATATCTGTGACAATTGTATGCCGAGCGTACCCCCCCCCCCCCGCATATATATTAAGATATTATCTTATGCTGTATGTACCCACCTTTAGTCAAAAGTACCTATAAATGAATGTGGGAAAAATGACTAATGTACAGGTGAGGTTATATTCAGGTATCGATGAATAACTTAATACTTTCTAATATACATAAATAAGAAAGGAAAAACATGATATACCCATTGTTACAATAAATATGGTCGAATTCACAGACCTACATACTTTAAAACATGTGCGACTCAATTTCCAATGATTTCCCCGATTAGATAGCCCTTGAATAAATTGTAAAATAGGCTAGCATCTTTCATTATTGACGGACCGGAAACCATGATAAAGCTATTGATTGGCTATTATTTTAGAACGTCTGCATAAGTTGACAAATACACTTCCATTCGAGGGCAGTAATAAACCATAATGATTTGAGAGGCTGCCAGACAATACAAGTCATTAAACCGACCCTTGAGCGGGCCAAACGACCTCGCCAAACCGTGGAACAAGATCTCGTCGTATTGGTAAATATATTAAACGATAGGATTTATTTCAATATTCATATTAGCATTAGATTAATTAACTAGATACAAGAACATTATTTTACATTTAGATTAAGCTATATTCTAAGTAACCCATGTTGAATATGTTTCTTATACCTAAATTCTTCGAAATAATTAAGTTAAGTTACGGAACGAGCTTACCAGCGGCACCTAGCGGTCGACTTGGCTAATGGTCGACACTAACGCCAGGGAACCGTTGCAACATTTCCGCCAGACGGGGATAGGTAAAACTATTCTCTATATTAGCTGAAACCTGCAACAGGAGCTTTTTGACGCGGCACCAGTTGAGTTCAGAATCCAGACTTGGGAGGTTGTTCCATCTCCGCCCTTCGGAGAGGCCTCCAGGCCGTGGAACGGTTTATTTTAGAACCTCGGCTGGGGAAATTGTCTCATCTCCACCCTTCGGATTCCGCCCAGACCAAGGGAGAATTAATTTTTCGCTTCCGCCGCAAGTTCCTCCCTTCGGCGAATAGCCAGGGTTGACTCCACTACTCCGGCTCGGAAGGTTGTCCCATCTCCGCCCAGGCCACGGGACAGTTGACTGTACGCTTTCGCCCAGGAATTTACCCATCCCCGCCCTCGGAGAGGCCGCCCAGGCCCTCTGACTGCAGTGCTGCAGACTTCCGGTCAGGAAGTTACTGGAATCCGTCCTTCAGAGACCAGGTACAGAGACGCGAGTACGCTGGACAAAGGATAGTCATCAGAAAAGGGAAGTGCCTTTGAACTCTTGTTGTAATCGTCCCATCGCCCAGTGAAATTAATTTTAAGAAAACAATCTCACGTAGAATTAAGTACTTGACCCTCTAAAAAGGGGGAGGGGGGGGGTACCTAGTACCTGTGTGTGACGACTGAATGGGATACCTATTAATATAAAAAACCTATAATATAAAAAATAGGGTGCCCGTTGAGGGCATTACCCCACAAATACACTAATATTTTAGTGAGGAACACATGGTTATCATCAGAAAAATGAATGGATATTCCGAGAAATAATGAATAAAGATCCACAATAAGTGTTGTTTTGACCAGCATAAAAGACTAACGAACAAGATGAATAAATAATTTACTATGGTCGCTGGGGTGTTTTATTGGATAAAAAAGAAATAAACTTATAGTAACAACTAATTTTATTATACTTGCTTTGTAACTAAGATATTTTCATATTGAAAGTCATAAATTAGTACCATTTAGAGCAAAATATTAAATGACAAATAGGTAGCTTACAGGAACATGCTATAATAAATAAATTTACCAGTGAAACTGTGTAATATTGCCTAAATTAACACAGCTAACAGGTTTCTAGTGCCTTCCTTGTCTTAAAATTTGTTTGTGTTTACTGCTAGATCATCGTGTTATTGACCATTGAAACACCGAACGTCGGCACTCTAATACTCCTGTAGTGTGCCGAGGGTAAATTTGTGCGTGGCCCACCTGTCTATTTTCGTAATAACTTGTTTCTTGCATAATTATGTTTTTCGTAATAATTGTACCGTCTTACCAGATAATGTGTTTATATATTTATAAAAATTGTATATACCTATCATATGTAGTGTCCAACGGAAACAAATGTTGGTTATCCGATGGGCAATTACGACGCAATAGAAGTCAACCGATTTTCTTACTAAAGCAATTATGTACTTCATCTCCAGCACATAAACCAAAAAATAGAGCTTGGTTTACGAATAACAATATATTTCTATATTTTCCAATAAGAATTTTTATTTCAAAGGTACAAAATAAGATTTATGTATTAACAGACATGTTAATCACAAGAAAACCATTTCTGGCGCATGTGTTAAGGCGTGTTTTTTAAGGGTTGCAGATTTAGTACATTTAAAACTGCACTCAGAACAATTGAATGGTCTCTCCCCACTATGGGTACGCATATGTACTTTAAGTTTGTAGGGTTTACAAGCTTTGTATTGACACAATCCACAACTAAAGGCCTTAGGTGTGTGCTTAGAAGCCCTGTGATTCTTCAACGTACTTTGCAATGAGCAGGAAAAACTGCACTCATGACACGTAAACGTCAATCCTTCAACGTGAACTCGTTTGTGAAGAAGAATACCACCCATTCTCGAACACTTAAAGCTGCAATCATCACAATCAAAGATCTTCATCTCGTGACTCTGCTTGTGTCTAGACAGAGAACTAACCTGCGTGTAAGTCTTATCACACTCATCACATGCGAAAGGTTTCTCACGCGTATGCGTGCGTGCATGCTTCTTCAAAATACTCAGATGCGCGCATTTAAACGCGCAAACATCACAAGCAAATCTCTTCTCTCCGCTGTGCGTCAAATTATGTGCTTTAAGTGATGAAGCGCTTGCCGACCTATACGTGCAAATCGTGCAAGAGTAAGGACGTTCTCCGGAATGCGAACGTTTGTGCGTTATTAAATGCTGCCCCCTCGCGCAAGAGTAGCTACATATATCACAATGGAATGGTTTCTCTCCAGTATGAACTCTTTTATGTAATTTCAAAGAACCGGACTGTGAGCAAGAATAGTCACACTCATCACAATGATATGGTTTTTCTAGCGAATGCGTGCGTTTATGTATTCTCATGCTACCAGACGTTGAACTTGTGAATTTACAAACTCCACAAGCATACGGTTTTTGACCTGTATGTATTCTCTTGTGTGTCAGCATTCTCCCTGAGCTGGCGCATCTAAAAGGACATGAATCGCACACGAAAGGTTTTTCTCCGCTGTGAGATCGTTTGTGAACTTTGAGGCGGAAAGAGCTGAAGCATTTATAGTCGCATTCATCGCATAACATGATTTTATCTTCTGTGTGTACCCTTTCGTGCATTTTGAGCGCGCCAAGTCCCAAATACTCTTTGAAGCAGATTGGGCAGATAAATGGTTTTTTGCCATCTTCCTGGAGTACTTCTTCGTCGTTTGGATTTACTGACATTTCTGCGTGATTGGTTACCTATAAAACAATTATTATTTTCATGAATTAATCTATGGTTTTTAAGGAGTACAATGAGACGTCAAACCTAACGGTAAAGTTAACTAATATCAGTAACAAAATATCAAAGTGACTGAATAACAAACCAATTAAACGCCATGACATTTCTGTGAAAAGGTAGGAAAGATAAACTAACACCACGTAACTGTATCTTACCGCACACTCCTTTTTGCATATCTTCCTTCGGCGTCCTCGAATTCTCCCTATCACTCGTGCGTCACTTTGTCATATATTTTCCTTATACTAACTCCATCAATTTCCTCTACAAATCCAAACTACGCCCCTTACTTGATGTTTTTTATTACGACACCTGTCTTGCATTCTTTTGGAATATTCACATTATTAGTTGGTTTAACAAGGTTATACCATATATACGAGATTTTGCTTCTACTGCATTCGAACACCAACTTTGATTTTTATAAAATTTAATGTAAATCAAAAATAATAAAGTTCTAACTTCTTCAAACGATTTGTATTCACTTTGTGGCGTCATTATTAATTAATTAATGAAAAAATATACTTTCCTTAAACCACTTTATAAATATACATAAACATCTACTACATGTTTCGACAGCAATGCTGTCATCATCAAGAATACACGAATACTTAGTATTATTAATATTATATTTAGAATTAATTGTATTAATATTTAGTATTAATTATAATAATATTTAGAATTAATTATATTAATATTTAGTATTCATATATTCCTAGTGACGACTTATTTATATGATTTTATTTACTCCCACCCAGATCTATCTTGGACGGGTTTTTAAAAATAATGATTTATGATCAGCAAAAACCGATTTAATATAATTAAAATTCTCTATTCTGTGGAGTTTTTACATTTATAATGTGTTTTGCCGTATTTAAATGACAATGTTTTCTTGATTTATTTAAATGTGTTATATTGTTTTGGTAATGTGAACATACTGAGAAATGGTGAATAAATAATTTTACTTACTTTATTAATTAATGTTATATTAGGATAATTCGTTCGTTTATTGATTCTAATTGTTCAAGTAAATTTAATCTAAGACCCTTTCTTCCTATATGTACGGGTTTAGGCTCGTTGTTGTCAAGGGGGTTATGACTATTAAAATATAATCCATAACATACTTAATAACATTTCCATATAATCCATGACATAATTCTTAAATTTCCCTTGGCTAAATTTATTTTACCTTCGGTCTTATGTTTAATTGTGAAGCAGATTTTATTATTAACGGTGTTGGCCCAGTTAGTGAAAATATCTAACTGTCGGTTGGTGCCTCTCCAACATATGAGGATATCGACTACATATCTGACATAGTATATTATGTATTTGCAAAACTTAAAAATAACATTATTAAATTTGATTTAAATAAAATTTAACACAAAAATTAAATGGAGTTGTACGAATTAAACACAAAAACAATGAATAATTAACTAACACAAACTGTTTAATTAGTGATGTTTAATATGCCAGACTCGTTTTTAGGTTTTTTCCCCGTAAAACCTAATTAAAAATGTAAAAACTTTTATTTTATATATAAATAATATACTGCATTATATATAAAATATATTATTAGGTGCATAGTTTGGGTTTAAAGAAGAATAAAAACTAACCTCAAACCCACAGAAAAACTTCAAACATTACTAAGTTTTAATTGAATTAAAACGCATTATTTTGCATCACCGCCGACGTAAATAATTGTTTCTTGCTGTAATTCAGTTGAAATTAATTAATAATAAGTATTATTTCAATAATCTATGCGTAGACGAGTCGGAAATGTTAAATTTTACTGTTTAACTTTGTCCTTCATCCAGTTATTCATTACTGTCATTCATCGGTTGATATCAGCACAGCACACCAATGTCGACTGCTAGTGTCAATACTTTTAAAAATACTTTATTAGCAAGTGCAACATTCAACCCTTCAACAAATGAATATCCTAACCCACTCACTTCTTAAAAAGCTACAGCTGTCAGAAATGCATATGTAACATAAAAGACAGAATATGAATGCACCTGCTACAAAACATGTCAAACTTCACAGAAACAATAAGAAAACATACCCTTTAATTTCTTCAATTTGTTTTCAAATTGAAGAAAGTTGTTATTTGTTTTCCCGGGTCCATTTGGGCGATCTGAGAGCGTGCTTTTTTTAATATATTACTTTGTCAAATCGACTTCATAGACAAAACGTATTTCCAAACTGCTCGTACTGTTGTCATATGTAAATAACAGAATATATTATATTTTCAGTTCTTAATTTAATTATGTGAGCAATGGGAGGTTTTCGCACGATTTTTGCCGCTAGGTGCCGCATGTCCAAGGCGGTCTCATTAGCGTGGGAGAACTGTCAAATGTTATACGTTTTCTGCGCCATTTGAAATAATTGAAAGTTTTTGTCTTAATATCGTAATAATGCCGTCAACTTATTGTTGTGTTCCAATTTGCAAAAATAGGGGTGGACATGTATTTCCAAAAGACAAAGATTTGAAGGCGAAATGGATTGATTCCATCAAACGTTTGAAGTGAAAACCGACTCGTACTCCTGTAGTTTGTAAATCTCATTTTATGAACACAGATTATATAGGCGAGAATATTAAGCGAAAGTACCCCCATTTATTTTAATACCTTCTTAATCTTTTCACAATTGATTCCCCAATATAAAAAGTAAGTATAAAATTACATAAACACGTAAAGAAACATTTTAAATATAGCACAATAATTGTCATTGGCAATGCATTTGTCAATATTTTATTTCCTATTTCTCCGTAAAAATTATTTATCAGAAATAATTATTTGTTAACATAGACAGTTCTGTATTTTATATCATGCGAGTTTCCAGACTTTGATCCTTGTATTTTATTTTCAGATTTAACCACACCATTGATACAAAAGTTGCGGAAAGGTGTAGTTCCTTCAATATTTCCCTGGATGAAGGGAGATAATTTGGAAGCCATTAACAGACGGAAAAGGGTTCTGAAACGCGAAGAAAAATGTATAAATTCGGCCAGGATCCATAAGAAACCAAAACTACAAGATGGAATGGAAGAAGCGATGTTGCCTGTGAATATGGAAGACGTGGCAGTGGAAGTCGTATTGCCATTTGATACTCTCAAGATAGATAGAGACACTCAGATGGATGAAAAAACTGAAATATCTACAAGAGAATCCTCAAGTCAAACGCTAAAATACTCCGTTTTCAGTATAATGACATACAAGAAAGACCCGGCATCAATTCATTTTTTTACCGGTTTAGAGTCATATGAGAAAGTGGTGTTTGTTTTCCATTCCTTAGGTCAAGCCACATACTGTTTAAAATACTTTTATGGCAATCCCCCCACTAATCTAAATCCCTTTGAACAATTTTTTTAACATTAATGATATTGAGAACACACAAAACATTTTTTGAAATTGCAAGAATGTATCTTATATCCATTAAAGATGTTTCCAATATTTTTATTACTTGGGTGAAATTCGAGTCGCTGCAGTGGAAAGAGCTCAACATTTGGACATCAAAACCGAGTGTAAATTTCTTTTCTCCAACAGATTTTCGAGACAAATACCTTAACACAAGGTTAATGATTGATGGCACGGAATGTCCCATTAAACGGCCTGCACTGCCGGCTGCCCAACAAGCAACCTTTTCTACTTATAAAAAGAGAAATACTGTTAAGGTACTTATTGGTGCTGCTCCTAGTGGCCTCATAACGTATGTATCTCCAAGCTATGCAGGCTCTGTCAGTGATCGCCAGATCGTTGAAAGAAGCAACCTTACATCCCTGTGTCGTGTTGGTGATTCCATAATGGCTGACAGAGGTTTCAATGTCCAGGATATCTTTGCACCATATGGTGTCACCATTAACATTCCAACATTTTTCAAAAAAACTAACAGAATCAGTAGGAGTGTTTTAGAAAATGATAGAAAAATTGCCAGCAAAAGGGTGCACATAGAAAGAATAATAGTACTTTAAAAACATAAAATTTTGAAATCTCCTATGAACTATACCGAGACAATACTTTCTGCGGATATTATATTTATATGTTGCATGTTGTGTAATTTTAGATCAAGTATTATAGACAAAGATGCATAGTAAATTGTATGTAGTTACCATGATCTATTACTAGTAGATAATATATAATTACATTTGATTGAACCGACTCTTATTTTATTACAATGAAGCCCAAACAAACTAACCATCAGTCATCACGCCGTTTTAGGCAGAGAGGACAGACTGCCAAGCAACTCGGTCTTGGCACACACTTCTTGCTTCATTCACATTCATACATTCTCTTCTGTTATTCTGACCCAAGTATTTGATCTACAAAGGTACAGAAAATTTTCTGGTATTCTCCCAGAAACTTCTGTGAGCAAACACAATGAGAATATCTGATCTAAGCACCTCCTTCCACTCATGAAAGCCCTAAATTGACTAATCATCACGCTGTTTCATCATGGCGATACTCACAGTGACTTCTGTTATTCTTTCTCTATACGTTGAGTGTGCAAAAATTAATAATTGCAATCCAAATTATGTGATTGGTATTATAATAATAGAAAATATTTTGTGGTAAGTTTTTTATTTATTTAATTACACGTTTATATTATGGATGTATAGCTGGATTGAAGTCCAAATTGCAATTACATGTTTTTTTACACCATATTTATTTACAAAAATAAGTTAGTCAAATAAGCCACAATCAAGTGGGGCTGTTCCCTTTGTTACCTCACCAAAAGTTGGCTTTGTAAATGTGCCTCTTTAATAAAGCTGGTTTAAAATAATATTCATTAAAAGTTATTAATTTATGTACCATTGTCCCAATGAAATCTTGATCCCTATCTACCTCAATGATTTGAAAATCCTTCAAGGTAAATATTGCTAAGAATGCCGTACATCTAAGAGTGCATAGCAGCTGTCCTTGGATCTGGTAATAATAGTTATGTGTTTTGTCTAACTCTAGCTTGCCCGAGTATTCGCCTAAATATAAATATGGGACAGTCTCCTCAGATATGATGCTGTCCTTGGCTGTATATGGACATTTGACTTCCAAAACAGCATCTTCATCCAATCAGTGCATCGGGAGAGCCCCCTAAGAACTGATGTTCAGGGTGAACAACAATTCCGCAGGAAGAGGTGGAAGTATTTGCTTCAAATTCAAATTTTCTCACTGCTGCTCAAATTTCAATCCATGTTCTATAGATGCTGCTTTGACGTCATAAACTTTCAAAAAAGATTCTGCCAGATTTAGATGCGATTAGTTTTCACCGTACTTTTGCATATTTTTCTAAAATTTGAACTGGTTAGGCGTAGGCATCGTTCAGTGAACCAGTTCTTTGATTTATCCTGACCTCTAGTAGAGGATTCAATCAAATCAGTTCTGATTCGGATTTCTCATAACACTTGAGGAAAGAATGTTCAACAGTTTCCTTCTCATAAAAATGATCAAACGTGGCAGAATATTTATCTGCCGGGGGGATAATTTCCATGATAGGCATGTGCCTTAAACTTAGATTGTGAGCAGAAAATCCAATGGCTAAATTATTGAATCTAGTTTGGTAATTTTTGTCGTTAATTAAAGGAGCAGGCCTAGGATCAAAACTGACGAGCTGTTGTTGTGACAATTGCCGTTTTTTCAATAGGAGATCTTCCGCTTTTATAGGTGAACCATGATATTTCCTCGGTGT
Source organism: Halesus radiatus (assembly GCA_022606495.2). Taxonomy (NCBI): domain Eukaryota; kingdom Metazoa; phylum Arthropoda; class Insecta; order Trichoptera; family Limnephilidae; genus Halesus; species Halesus radiatus. The sequence continues at coordinate 128,815 of JAHDVE020002917.1, forward strand.
GTGAAAATTTTGTAACAAGCTTGTACAGCTTTCTTGAGTAATGATTTTTTTGTTTACACTGAAATCTACTATTCCATGTAGGACTACAAATACATGTTTGCAATGTGCACTAGGCCCCAAACCCGCTGCACACTCACATTGGCATTCCAATACAGCATCAGAATTATAACGTATATAAACTGCATACGAAACATGTTTTCTATACTCCGAAGCACACATTCCTAAAACATAGGTTGTGTCATTTTCACAGGCACTTCTTACATTCGGTAAGTATTTTTCAGCATACATACTAAATGCTTTGTCAGCATTCTTCAAACTTTCCCAAGAAACACTGAATTTATGGAGTTCTTCATGCGTCAGTGCTGGAATATTTGAGACCATGTTGACATCTTGAAAATATTCCGGCTTCGGTATGGTCATTTCGTAGGTATTTTCGTACGTGATGCCAATAGGGTTGAAGTCATGGTTCTTCTCGAAGTCTTCGAGTCTAAAATAAAACGCATTACGATAATATTATGTGATGTATTACAAAATAAATGATCGTGGGAGGTACAAGCCTTATGTGTGGTGTGTTTACTAACCTTTCTACGAGAACTGCTTTTTTACCGATAGCTTTGGCATTATGTCCTTTTAATTCCTCCTTCAATTGAACAATAGTCCACTGACCATAATTCTTGTTCATTTTAGGTTTTAAACTGGTAACAAAATTAATAAATAGCGTATAAACTACGTCGAGGCGGTAAACAAACTGATATCGAAATAGTGACATTTATTTTACAGTAGGACCGCCTTCCCTAGCGGAATTTTTACGAAGCTGCTCAGAAAACAGCCCATTGTTAAGTTATAGTATCACATAAAATGTTTTGTAAAAAAACTGACAAGGATTGTCGCCTCATATAATAAATGAATTACATATTTTTAAAGTAGGGTTAAAAAGCATTTTTTTAAATGCCTATTTAATGAAAATCACCAAGCCCCCAGTTAACTAGAGCACGGGTTTTATCATCGAGTAAATCGCGCCTCCTTTCGACATAGGATTTCCTAGCGAGACGAGCGCAGTAGGTACCATACCATCCCTCTTATTATAATGTGGTTTATAGATTAGTTAAAAAAAAATAAATTTCGATAGATGACAAAAAAAATACACTAGCCACTTTATTGACCCTATGCGGGGTAAAAAATATAAATGAACAAGAATTGCTTTGTTTTAACCACTGCTTTTAATGCATAAATATCTACATGTTTCAAATAAAAGTAAAGCTCCACTCATCAGGATAAACAATATATTGTTTATCTTGATGAGGGGAGCTTTGTTTCTGAAACATAGATATTTATATATATATATATTAAAAACCGTGGTTTAAACAAAGCTATTATTATTGATTATGACGCCACAAAGCCATTACGCATATTTTGAAGAAAAAAAATTAAGTTTACCTTTTAGCATTATGCTTCATTGCGGTATTTCAGTGTTTTTAAAAATCAAAATACACACATCACTTTTTGGGACTATAATTACTTAAATAAACTGTCTTGTTTTACTCGTCTTTCATCCAAATGAAAATTTAATACCCAATGACAAAGGTCCGGTCATGACCGCATGACCGCACCTGGGTCGCGCATTGTTGGTTTTTCAAATGTTATAATTTAATATTGTTCTAGAGAAACTTCAGTTAATCTTCCAGCGGGCGCGCTCTCGTAAAATTTACGACAAATGCTTCATTTCGCTTCCCCTACTCTCACCACTTAGTCTCTCTAAACTACAGACGTACCGGATGTGCTTAGAAGTTTTTGTTATTCATTGATATTTGGAAATTTTACGATACGCGCCTTAAAGTGTGAGTAAATCAAATAAAGTACTTTTTTTCTATTTATTTCTCATTTATATCGTTTCTTTTTATACAGAACGGGTCGTGTGAAAGTTCCCGCGCTCCTCTCTCCGCGAGTTCTCGAAATGTATTGACTAAACCGGAGCGGTAATGTGAAATGGTAAACAGATACCCCCCGCTCAGTATTTACGAAGCCCTACCAGACGTAAACCCTGGTCCTCATTTCCCCTCGCATAATAGGGCCCTGGGTGTCTTCGATTGGTCGGCGCTCGGGCCTAATAACCTTACAGCAATTCCCTAACTTTTATATAAAGAAAACACCATTTGCATTGCGAAAACTAGATCCAAAATCTAAATCCAGAAAATCCAAAAGCGTAAAACTAATCATGTTTGTACTAAAATAACAACATCAATTGTTTTTAATCTTTGATTGCATGTTTAACAGAGTCGTCAGTTTGTTTTACAAGCTCTGGCTCTTTTAATGATGGTGGCGTGAATTTATTGGAATACTATATTTATTTTATTTTTTGTTATTAGTTAGTAAATTTGCAGAAAATGGTTGCTAGTTTAATCCTCCCGGATGCTTAGTTTGGGCTTTTATGTTTTGTACGGACACTGTATAAGGATACCGGACGAGTTCATTTCTACAAACCTAAAATTCAAAATTCTAACAAATCTATATTTGTTCTTATGATTTGTTACACCGGAGTAAAATCGTTTTGCTTGGGATCGAGATGAAGTCTTTTAGTAGCGAGCCTTTCTGGATTTGGGAATTCCTCATTTATTTTGGAGCCTTTGGAGTTTTTTTTCTTATTGTGATGCGCGGTATTACCCCATATTGGGGCTGCGTAAGTAAAAACGGCTCTAATTATGGCTTCGTATAAACACTTTCGATCAACTATCAGAATATGATGTAAAGTGGGAACTAGAGTTCGCTCTTTCTAAAACACATGTCTTACCTTAAAGATACGGAACTTCCGGAATCAAAGGGTTAACAATTTGTTTTTCATGGTCAGTTTGCTGTTTTTACACATCATGGGAAAGAGGGCATTTAGGGCGCCCGTGGCTTGTTTAACTTTGTCTTTTATCTGGTACTTCCAGATGAATGTGGAATCTAGATTGAGGCCGACATATTTCATGGTTTTAAAGATGAGAATGAAATGTAGTCAAATAAGAATGTATAATAATAATATAAGGAATGGCTATCAGACAAACCAGACAAAATCACACAGTAAACCTCCCTCAATGCAACATTCACTCATAACAAACACGTTTATTCACCGCACTTCACAAATTCAAACCTATAATCAATAAATAACATTCACAAAATACATATTACTTTACACAGACTAGATCCACTTCCTTCCCCTCCCTCTCACGATCCCATCCCCATAGGCTCAACTTGTAACTTTTTAGTAATTACTACACTCGAGTGAAAACACATTGCTTCAGTTTGTATATATATTAGGTTATCCAAATAAAATAAAGACAAAAAACTTATGTCTTTATAATTTTCTTTAATACTGTTCAAGCTTAAAAAATAACTCTTATAAAATATTGCCATCCGTCGCTTCTTCGCTTCTCAATGAAATATTACACGATGCAATGGATTTTTACACATCTACAATAATATAATAATAACAATAATACAACATCAATAAAATTATCTACACCCAAAATCATTGCAACAAAAACATATCTGAACCACTATTATCCAGTGTATCAAACGGCGTCTTGACTTTATTGTGCATATGTTTATGTTTTTTTAAATCCCCAAGCCTAGCTCCGGAATACGTGCATAAATCGCATTTAAATAGCTTGTCAGCAGAGTGTTTCAAACGATGCTTTGCGAGAAAGCCTATATCTCGCGTAGAATAGTTACAATCATCACATTTCATCGGTTGTTCCTTTCCGTGGATTCTTCTATGTTTACTGAGAGAACTGCTGTCTTTACAAGCGTAAGTACATTGATCACACCGGTAAGGTTTCTCTCCCGTGTGTATTCTCATATGTACACCCAAACACCCAGCTTTTGTGAAGCGATTACCGCATACTAAACACACGTAAGGTTTTAAACCGAGATGGGTCTTTTTGTGCGCGGAGAGATAGCTCGTATTGGCGCAAGTATATGTGCACTGATCGCAAGAAAACGGCCGCTCTCCGCTGTGGGTTCGTTTATGTCTTTGCAAATGTCCGTTTCTCGCGAATGCTTGACCACACTCGGTGCATAAGTACGGTTTCACCCCGGAATGACATCGTTTATGTATGCCTAGATTCCCCAAACTGGAGCAGGTGTAGTCGCAGAGATTACACGCAAAGGGTTTTTCTCCGCTGTGGACTCTTTTGTGTCTGTCGAGATCGTTAGATTGTGTGAAGCAATAACCGCATAGGTCACAAGCGTAGGGTTTTATGCCTTCGTGAATCCATTTATGACGTCTTAAAGAGAATGCTGACGAGAACGTTTTGAGGCATTGACTGCAGAAATAAGCGTGGTGTCTCGGTTCTCTTTTGACCTTTTTAACAACTTCTTCTTCGCTTTCTTCTTCTGCGTCGTCGTCGTCATCCTCATCGTCACCGTCGTCATCCTGAACATCTGCATCGTCGAGGAGGGCTTCTTGTTTGATGACTACAGGTTGTATGCAGCCAATCAGCATGTCTTCCACGGCACTGGTGGAATCCATTAGGGGCGTCTTCTTTAAATAAGTATACGACGCGTTATGTGACGTCAACTGGTCCTTCCGGACGGATAAGTTTTCATCACTTCGCTTTGAGGGGAACCTGAAAAAAGGTTTTAAAAAAAACTTATACTTCATCTGTATATAGCACAGGAGTACTAGTTACTGCGAAGAGACCGAGTCTGTGTCTTTTGCGTTAGCTAACGCAAGTTACATCAGTTATAAACAACACATTTTGACAGTTTAGTAGTCCGAATCGCGCTAACAAGCTTATTTTTGCATTTATGTTCGGGACAAATACATAACGCAAATGCAAGAGACGAGAAGGCGTTGTTTATGGCCGATTTAACATGCGTTATCTAACGCAAAAGATAGAGACTTAGGCCCCTGAAAGAAAACGGTTGGAGTTGCTTAACAAGAGTATTGCAATGCAATTTAAAGCAACGTTTATATGTCTAAAGGTGTTTTATTTTAACAAGAGCGATACTGAGAGTATCTACTAATCTGGTAAATTTGAATTTTTGTAGTAAGCGAACGAATTTGCAGAAAGAGAAATGCTATATTTTGAAATTACATACTATTTTATTTTTTTAAACTGGCAAAATTTAAGAATAAATTCGGAACAGCGAAACTTTTTCATATTTGTGTAAAATAAATTATTTAAAAAATCGGGCAAAAATAACGTAACGAAACCGACCAACATTTTAATCTGTGTGATTAAAATATATATATCATTTTATTAAAACGAAAATAACAAAATTAACACGCTTAAAAAATAATTTTGTGATTTTGGAACATTTTTAAAAATAAAAACGTCAAGTGATAAAACAAGCATATTTTTTTAAATTTTCCAATTGCCAAAATAATGAGTTCCCTATTTAAACACAATTCTCGCCATTTGACAAAACTTATTTTTCTATGGCAACACTGACGTAAACGTCAAAATATTTTAACAAAATATTATTTATCGAATAATTTAAACAGACAACATATCTCACTAACACTTTAAATAAGCGGAGGAAATAATATTTAAAATACTCTAATTACCATACTTAATAAGATAATAAGATGACAAAACTTTGACAAGAGACCTAACCTCAATTTTACATGACAACAACATACACAAAACACGATATCTATAAGAATGTCACTCTAAATTATGAAATAATCTATTGATAAGTTGGAAAACTTAACTTGAATCTTTAAAAACACCATAACAATATAATTAGACCTGCTTTGGACACAAAAATCAAGCATTATAAGTATTTTGACGTGTCCACCATACATCTTTCTAAACGACTTAAATAGCACTAATTTTCACATTGGCATGCCGATAAATGTACTAAAAACACATCTGAATATATAATTGACGACTTACAATTGAAATATTAATCAGAATAATACTTGAAATGTGATTAATATCTGTTTTAGTTTTCGTAAACATAAACAACTGACGGGTTGACAAGCCCTCTATAACTCGGTGTTGTCATATTAATAAATATTAGAATATCGACGTTTTAATGCAAAGCACTGTTCACGTGATTTGACGGGCGCCGTGGCGGAGGAGTAAATTTTTTGACCTTGAACCCAAAGAACACTTATCATTTCATTTCAAACTGTTATTTGAAATAATATATGGTAATCCTAACTAACTAACTAACCATCAACCCGTTTCCACGTAGGGGTTGGCATAGATAACGGACCGCCAAATAACTCAGTCTTGGTACATAATTCTTGTTTCATTTACATTTATACATCGGCTCATACATTCTCTTCTTTGTTTTTCTGACATGGCCCGACTCAAGTATTTGATTCGCTTGATCATATTCTTCTTGCACCCTTTTCTTCGTTCATTCGCTACAAACCATTTAGTCTCAGTGCCATACATCTCGGTTGGTATCAGTACTTCATTGTTCGCTTCGCTTCTATAGACAACTAATGGCAACCGTGTTCAATCTGCCGCTAATGGAGTTTTGTGCATTCATCCTTCTTTCAATATCCCTTTAATATCAGTCTTTCCAATTCTCGTAAACATACTTCGACCCCTTGGAATAACAAGGTTCCATCTGACGCGGCGATGTTATGCAATAATGAGTCTTAAAGTTACCTTCTATAAAGCACATTATCGCATGACATTGCTGTGTCAGATGGAACCTTGTTATTCCAAGGGGTCGACTTCCAGAACATACACACTCGTGGATCTGCTCTAAGTATTCACCATTCATAACTCTATTGCAAACTGTTTGGTAACATATTATTTCTCGTAATATAACATTAAATCATGTAAGGTACGGGGTAATAACACAGTGTTTCAAAGTGAAGGGGAGCACTTAAAGTAGCTTCCACACGAGCGGGGGGCGGCGCAATACTAAAAAAGCCATGGCATCTAAAGACTCGACCATCCGGTCGTCCTTTCCTAAAGTTGATAGGCTTGATTCAAAATCACCAAAAATCACTTCAAGGGCGCTGTACAAATATTAGTTATTTTTCTTTATCTAATTAATGTACAAACAGATACAGAAAAACATACTTACCTGCAGCTGGTAGGTCGCTTCAGATAAACACAGTTTTATTAGAAAATTTAAGCATAAAGACAATTTTTTTACAGTTGTTATATTATTCTCCTTTTCTATTGAAGTTTTTTTTTATATGAATACCTCACAAGAGACCCAAATGCTCCCAACCGTCTGGAGCCAGTGAGACTATGGCATTCCCAATTGGGGAATGTTGTGAGGCTGAAGGTATTGGGGAGGGGAAGGAGAAGGGGGAGAGGAAGGTGGGAATACCTGGCTATTCAGATCTGGTCACCAAACACGGCTAAAAAGCCATTTCAAGCAACGTTTCAATTCTGAATGGTGGTCTTTCACCAGGGCGATACTGAGAGTATCTTCCACTCTGGAACGTGCGCAAATATACTATATATTATTTTTAAATGAATTAATTGTCAAACAACACAAATTAATTAAATAAAAATTACTTGCGCACGCAGGGATTTGAACCCGCGACCTTCGGATTCGTAGTCGAGAGCCTTACCCATCGACCATGGAGGCCGTCAGAAGTTACATTTATTAGAAGATTGGTCGCATAAGAAGAGTTGGTATTTATTGGAAATATTTATAATTTGTAGAATTGGAGAATATTTATAAAACGACCTTAAAAAGGGTAAGATGTTTTTAATAGATATTACCAATTTTGTTGTATTTTTAGTTATTTATAGTGTTGCGGGCTGTGGACGCATTTGCGCACCAATGCAAGAATTATTACATATATACAGGAAAATGATTTTTTGACATTGTCGATTGGAATGCCGGCGTTCAATGGCTACAAATTTTGCTAATCCGATGCGTATTTCGGCGCAGTAAAAATTAAGAAGCGACTGAATTCTGGGTCTAAAAATATTACAATATATTTTTCCAAAATGAGCTAATTATCATGTTACGAAAATAAAAGTAATGTGAACGTTGCTTAGGAAAGTTCTTACTAGATATTAATGCATATGACAACACTTGTTGACGCTTCAAAAATTGACATTAATTTGTTTACGTGTGTAATAAAAATATTTCGTTTTCAAAATAAACAATGTAAGACTGTATTTTAATTTATTTTTGTAAAACACTACTTTTTTGGTGTTCTTATAAATTCTAATTAGAACTAATGTCACAGAAAAGTATCCATGAGAAATTCTTGAATAGATAGGTACCTCTTATACGTACGAAATATTTTTGTTGCAAGTTTAATAAAATTAAGTAATGTTTTTAATTGGGTAATAGCTTTTATTTTATTAATTCAATAGGGATTTTTTGCTTGCTAAACGATCTTCGATGGAGGTTAAATAAAAATTCTGAGGTTATGTTTGTGTCAAATTTATATTAGTGATTGTTATTCTTCGTATGAAGAAACATATAGTAATTATTTTCTTGTAGGTTATATTATATTATCAGAGGTAGTTTTAACTTCTAAAAGTTACTAATTTATTGAATTAGGTATTGTGACTGTCAGTTAATATAGTTTTTGCTTAAATATTTTGACGTTTTGTGAGCAGTGTTGCCATCGATGAAAATTTTTTATGAAAATAGCGACTTTATTACAATATAATTTCCTCGTGCGTTTCCTTGACTTTTTCAAAATTGGAACTGATGTATCTTTTATCAGAAGAAAATTATCAAATACCTATAAAAGGATTCTTTTCAAATTCAGACTAGCGATAAAGTACCTACATATAATATAAATATTTTACAAGACAATTATTTTTATTCTATATTTGAAATGTGTAGTATTTTTTTGATTCTGTAGAAACAATTTTTCTCAATTTTCGTCTTGGAAAATCAAGTTTTTTTTTTTTTCATTTGTAATTTTTTTTTAATATATTTAATTTTATTATGTTTAATTGGTCTAAATTGGTCTTCGGTTAAATATTTTGAACTAGCTGAAGTACTCGGTGTTGCCCAGGGTTATAAACTGTTTGGAGGAAAGTTTTGAGGTTGTGATGTATTACCCCCTCCCCCCCCCTACCCGTAGTATCTTATTTCGAATGTTAATCGTGTAAAATTTCATCAAGAAGTACAAAAATGTAATTATCTTCCTTGCAAAGCGTTAAATGCTAAGTTTAAATATAAAATTGTCTTAGAATATGATGTAGAATCATCTCTTTTCGGAAGTACCACTAATTTCTGAAGACTTAGAGTAAAAAATATGTATTTGAACCATTGTGTTTTGTTTTAAACTTACTTTTTTTATTTTTTATGAGCCATCTTGGTGTTGTTATTTAAAACCCTTTAAAAGATCGCGCCGCCCTCATTTTTTTCTACTTTTAAATGTCTGACTGTACACATTTATATTATTTCTATATACATACTTATGATGAAAATCTTTTAACTAATTGTTTTCATTTTTGTTACCAACGCCCTTCTTACTTTCAGTGTAGCTTATGTTGATGGTTATTACCCTGTGAAGTTTCCCTATTTAAAATTATTGTAAAATTATTTTTACTTTTTTATTTTAACCATTTTTTTCGTGTTTTTTTTCAGTTTTCGGCAATGCCTAAACAAAAGGTCCAAACTACAGAGGAATTTTCACTTAACCAACCGGGAAATAGCTACAATGATGAATATGGCGAGGTAGAAATCGACGAAGAACCAGAAGACACCATCAGCAACTTTTCCTGCACACAATGCAACAAAAACTTTTCATCAGCATTTTCTCTGCGAAGACATAAATGGATTCACGAAGGAATTAAACCGTACGCATGCGATGAATGTGGTTTCTGCTTCACGCAATCAAACGATCTAGAAAGACACAAGCGCGTCCACAGCGGAGAAAAACCATTCGCTTGCAACGCTTGCCAATACACTTGCTCCAGTTCTGGCAACTTGAGAATACACAAACGCTGCCATTCGGGAGAAAAACCATACTCGTGCAACGAATGCGGCCAATCTTTTGCACGAAACGGACACCTGCAAAGACACAAACACACACACTCCCAAGAAAAACCATTCTCGTGTAAGCTTTGCACTTACACCTGCTCGAGTAGCAGTTATCTCTCTTCGCACACAAAAAAAATTCATCTCGGTGTTCGGCCGCATTCTTGTTCTTTCTGCGGTAATACCTTCACTCAGGCCGGATCACTGGAGATTCACTTGAGGATCCATACCGGACAGAAACCGTTTACGTGCGAGGTATGTCCATACGCTTGTAAGGATTCCAGTTCACTCAACAAGCACAAAAAGACTCACTCGGGTATAAAACCACATCGGTGCGATGAGTGTGATTATGCCTGCGCTAGGCCGTATAGTTTAAAGAAACACAAGTTGACGCATGAGGTGTTGAGAAGGATAATGAGGCCGATGGAGACGGTTGCAGCTAAAACAGAAGCTCCACCCGTTAATTAGATTATTTGAAAGATTGAGAAGACATCATCATCAAATTGGAATCCATCGCATCGACAAGGTGCCACCTGGCGTCCCTGTTTGAGCTAATCTATCGGCCTTCGTCCATAGTAGGACGAGCCTTTCCTTGCACAGCCTCTGGAGTTGAACAAGTTTGAGAAGTTTTCAATTGAATTTGTTGGCTACCAGTACAGGACTTTGACGATAATTTGAAAAACGCCAACGGATTGTCAACCCTCTGCGGGTCAGGAGGGATGTACACATTGCTACACATTTTTTCAGACCAATTCACGGGTGGTTTGAAAACTCGGCTATCACGGAGAGCATTCACTGCTGTTTCCTATGCTATCTCCGTCACCGACAGCATACACTGTTTTATCTCCCGGCCTGCAGGACCAACTGCCAACTACCAACTTGCCAATGATCATGCCGGTGGGAAAGGCAATCTTGTTGAACAGAATCAATTCAGATTTTGACATATTTAGCATCAACGAAGGTGCTTTTAAACGGCAAGCTTTGTTACTGGTAGTATAAAATGTAACAACTATTTTGTTTTATTAATTTATTATGTGTTAAATCTTGCTATATAATGTTTATTTATATCAATATAATGTTTTTAAAAACGCCTTAATTTGAAAAATTTGTAAAGTTTAAAAAATAATAAATTGTAAATAATACTTGAATAAAAATAGAAAACCATTGAATATAACCGTTGAAAATAACGCCAACGCTGAGGCAAGACCTAGCAAAAATTATAAATAATAAATTATTCTAATAACAGTAGCGGTTTTATCTTAATAGCAATTGTGCAGTGAACTCCCTTTAAAAATATGAGAAAATAAAACTAATTTGCATTATATAATTATATAAGCGCCGTTAAAATTCCGCTTTAAAAATTCACGTGACCAAATACTACGGTCGAAGAGCAACACGATATCGACTCAGCACATATGGGCTCAAATGACAACCCCTTGACGGTGTAACTAAATAACCTAAGCTGAACCAGTTCGAAGTTTGTTCCCAGTGGAAGTTGAATGTTTGACACGTGACCTCGGAAGTTCGACGTATGTCACCGAGATGGTGACACTCGTCAAACCCTATCGCTCACTTTGCTGGCCGGCTGAACTTTGCAAAATAAGGATGCAATTTAAATGTTATTATTTTGATTTTTATAATTAGCAGTAAATATTTGTAAGTTTTAATTTTTTTGTCCCTGCATTTCTCTAATCGTTTGCTTTTAATTGTATTTGTAATTTTTCTAGTAAAACAAACAGATTATAATGCACACAGTTTTCGTATTCAAAATTCAACCATTATTTTTTTATTTAGAAAGTTTCGACAAATGCCATATTATCTCAAGTCGCTAGTTATTATAGTACCCCTCCCATCAACTTTACTTAAATGATCTGAGTGCCGCTGTATTCGACGATTCGCCGAAGGACAGCAAGTAAATTTAGATAAAATATAATATCTTCTCTTGAATTTCTGATTGAACCCCCCAGTTAAAAAGACCACGAAATGTCAGTGAATAGGAAATCCCGACTTTGAGAAATTCAAACTGTTCAGACATCGCTATTTAAAATGATACTAGCTATGTTTTACTTGCCACTGGTAGAATCGCTGGACGCTAGGTGCTACGTATCGACCATATCGGATGAGAAAATCCACAAAGTTGTCTAGTTTCAAGGTACGTAACCAAGAGATCATTACAAATTACGCATAATCGGTTAAGCTGGGCGTATTGTACAGAGCCCGCAGATACTGCAGATAGTACACAACTGCTGACCCTGTACAAATCGCAAGTGCGCCCCACTATTCAATTTGGCAGCCATCTCTGGTCGGGAACTTCAAAATATCTTGAAAAAGACCCTTGACTCTGTGGAGAAACGGGCGGTCCGTTTGATAGATTTGCCTATCTTAACATACGGACTGCAATTTTTGGAGCACAGACGTCAGGTGGGAATGCTGTCCTTGTTCTAGCGGTATTTTAATGGAAGATGCTCTGAGGAACTAGCGTCATTGTTCCCGTTGGCACCGGTGCATAGTCAGGAAATATGAAAACGTGTGCCTAACATTTGCAGGTTGACATTTGTCACATGAGAACGGGTCGCTTCTACGACTCGCTCTTGTGTTCAACAGCTCGGCTTCTGTGTTTCCTCCATCCTACAACATGGGTCTCTTCAAGACCCAAGTTCACTCCTTCCTATCCTCTAAAAGATCCTCCACACAGCATCCCCAAAGATGGCATAAGCCCTGAAGGAAATTATTTCCCTCAGGCCCTCCTGTGTGGAGTTACTGTAAAAAAAAAAATCCAGGGTTATTTACGACAGTAAATTAAGTTCACCAACAGATCGACGATTTAGTAAGCAGAGCATACAAGCTTCTAGGCTTCATAATTCTAAATTCATATTCATTTCACACACACACAAACACTGAGGTTATTATACAACACGCTAGTGTTAAGTGTATTGGAGTCCAATTCTATCATTTTGGCCCCATACGAATTAACTTACATTTTGTGCATTGAAAGAGTTCACAAGAAATTTTAAGGCTTTTTATTTTTTTGTCTCTACGGATGACCCTTGGCTATCATATCTATATTTTGGGTATGATGAATTACCACTCCTTAGAGACACATAGAGGTATTGCTCTACTGCAATATTTATTCTTTTACTTAATGGTAACATATTTAAACTTTTCTACGTATCAAAAATATGTATGACTCCTGTCACATGCGGGGCTCTTTAAAATATAGAAGCTTTGCGGCGCATGGGTGAGCCGTGCGCGTTCAGGTCATATATGGTGTGGCGCAGGGGTGCGCTTCCCGCTTCTAAAAGGTCATTTTATTTGAAAACTTTTATTCACTATGCATTTTTGTTACTTGAATTTTATTATTTCGATACCGGTTTCGACACATACGAGGTGTGTTCAATAGAAAAGGTGAATTTTGAATTTTTTCGAAAAGTATTTATTTATTCATCAATATTCATTTTCTCCCCTTCAAAGTAATCCCCCTCAGATATAATGCACTTATGCCAGCGCTTCTTCCAATCCTCGAAGCACTGGAATGCGCTTTTCGGTATGGCCATCAGCTCGTTCTTCGATTCTGACTTTATCTCATCAATTGTAGCAAAACGCTTTCCTTTCATTGGTATCTTCAGTTTCGGGAATAGGAAAAAGTCGCAGGGAGCCAAATCTGGTTAATACGGTGGTTGAGGCATGATTACGATGTTGTTTTGGCCAAATAATCACGAACAAGCATTGATGTGTGAGCTGGTGCAATATCGTGATGCAAAATCCATGAATTGTTTTTCCACAATTCCAATCGTTTGAGCCGTATTGCTTCACGCAAACGTTGCATAACTTCCTTGTAGTATTCCTTATTATCCGTACGACCTGTTGGCAAGAACTCATGATGCACCACGCCATTGTAATGGAAGAAAACAGTGAGCAAAACCTTCACATTTGATCGAACTTGGCGTGCTTTTTTCGGTCTTGGCTCTTCTGGCCGCTTCTATTGGGATGATTGGGCCTTGGTTTCGACGTCATATCCATATACCCACGTTTCCTCACCAGTTATGACCTCTTGAGCAAATCTGGATCGTCGTTGACGTCATTCAACAACTCCTGAGCGATACTAATGCGACGTTGCTTTTGCTCAAAATTTAGCAATTTCGGAACAGACTTCGCTACAAACGTTTCATGCTCAAAACATCCGAGAAAATTGCATGGCATGAGCCGATTGATATGCCAACATCCTCTGCAACATCCGTAATAGTGATTCGATGATTTTCCAAAATCATTTTCTTTACTGTTTCGATGTTTTCTTCGTTTGTTGACGTGGTTGCAACTCCTGGACGCTCATCGTCATTAACATCTTCTCGGCCTTCTGTAAAGCGCTTGTACCACTTATAAACAGTTTTTTGAGACAAAGTAGACTCGCCGAATGCCACTGTCAACATTTTAAGTGCGTTGGAGCACTTTATTCCATTTTTAACGCAAAATTTAATACATATTCTTGGATCCATTTTTTTCAAAAGTAAAAAATCGAAGAACACACAAAAACGTGACTAACGTTTCCAGTTGTCAAAAACAAACCACTAATCCAAAATGGCTGATAATGCTAAGATATGTGTACGAACATAACAAAAAAAAATTCGATAATCGAATGTACACAGCCCGCGAAAATTCAAAATTCACCTTTTCTTTTGAACAGACCTCGTACGTGTCATTCACTAGTCTTAAAACTAACTTACATTAAACAAGTACAGAAACAATTAGTCACTAGAAATTTTAAAACTAGAATCAGAGAACACGAACTTTGTTTAAGAAATAATAACTATTCCGAGTTTGCTAATCATTTATTAAAGACAGGCCATAGCTTCAATAAAGAAAAAAACAAGTTTTAACATTCAAATATTAATACATATTTCAAATTTTGCACCTTAGAAACTTTAGAGATAAAAAAAAATTAAATCTAAAATTAATTTTGTAAACAAAATAATAGCACCCTGTAAATCACCTTTGTTAACCATGTTTCCTAGTAATTTTGACTCCCACTATAAAAATAAATTCAAGTAACAAAAGTACATTGTGAATAAAACTTTTCAAACAATTATTTGTGTGCTAGGTTTTCTTTTCTTACTTATAAAAATAACCCCTTTAGCCTAATAATAACTCAAATCAAATTGGAAAAAAATCAGATAATAATACGGGGTCAAAAGGGTCACTGTGTTTGGTGACTACATTTGATAAGTCAGGTAAGCATCACAACATATTCCGATTTAGAATCCCACAGATTCATTACTACTATGGCATCCCCAATTGGGTATGTTGTGAGGGCAGTTTTAGAAACCTGCATACCAAAGGACACACATTTATCAAGATTGACACCTAAACGTAAGACCCATTTGAAGTGAAGAAAGGGGTACCTTAGGGATGCATTCTCTCACCAATGTTGTTTAATATATATGGGGAATATATAATACGTAAGGTTTTTGATGGTTGAAAAGGTGGAATTAAGATTGGTGTCCAAAACATCTCGGATATGCAGATGACACTACCCTCATCGCCTCTTCTGAAGAAGAAATGAATCACCTCCTCGCTAAAATAGAAGAAGAAAACCTTAATCTAGGTCTACTGATCAACAAAGCCAAAATAAAACTAATGGTGATGGACAGGGCAAACACCTTTGTAAGAACAAATGCTCGCACAGATGTAGAAATGGTGAATAACTTCATATACCTAGGTTTGTCTATAAGTGACGGAGGTTGTGAAACAGGAATAAAAATAATATTTTTCATGACAAAAGACGCCATGTACAATTTGCAAAAGATATGGAGTGACAGGCATAACGATGATCAAGATGAGACTCGTCCGGGCGCTGATTTTCCCCATATTCCTTTACGGTGTGGAAACATGGACACAAAAGGAAGCGGATAGACACACTCTAAATGTGGTGCTGGAGGAAAATGCTCAGGATTCCATGGACAGCCAGGCATACAAATATATCAATTCTGGAGGGACCAATTTTTGCCTCCATGGTCGAGGGGTAAGGCTCTTGGCTACGAATCCGAAGGTTGCGGATTCAAATCCCGGCGTGGACAAGTAAATTTTATTTAATTAATTTTTACTGTTTCCCAATTAATTCATTTAAAAATAATATATAGTATATTTGCGCACGTTCCAGAGTGGAAGATACTCTCAGTATCGCCCTGGTGAAAGACCACCATTTAGAATTGAAACGTTGATTGAAATGGCTTTTAGCGGTGTTTGGTGACCAGATCTGAATAGCCAGGTATTTCCCCACCTTCCTCTCCCCCTTCTCCTTTCCCTCCCCAATATCGTCAGCCTCACAATATTCCCCAAATGGTAATGCAATAGTCTCACTGGCTCCAGACGGTTGAGAGCAGTTCTGACTCTTGTGCGGTATTCATGTAAAAAAATAGAAGGTGTCTGGAATAACTATGTCCTTGGCTCTTCACGCAGCACAGTATCGCGAGGTGTGGAGGAGCCTTGCACCAGTGGCAGATACAGAAAAAACTCAAAGGGGGGCAATAAAGTTATCTTGAGCTACCTTTACTCTTGTCGTAATAAAAAAAATAATCAAGTCACTGCAAAGTTTAAGAAAGTTTCATTTAAACTTATTATACATATATACAAGACAATTCCATCTTACTATATAAAAAAGGTACAATTGTGGTTCTCTCCCTTAAATGATGAATTCTCTGCGCCTATTTTTCCGCAAGGGGGGACGCGCGCCCACCATTTGTATCTGCCTTCTACACCAGAGAGATTGTAG
The DNA here is from genome assembly GCA_022606495.2 of Halesus radiatus. Taxonomy (NCBI): domain Eukaryota; kingdom Metazoa; phylum Arthropoda; class Insecta; order Trichoptera; family Limnephilidae; genus Halesus; species Halesus radiatus. Next base: position 145,505 of record JAHDVE020002917.1, read on the forward strand.
TGGGGGTTATGTTCCTCAGCAATTAGGAAGCGACTCGAGAAGAAGTGTGGCTGAAGGGGAGGAGATGGGGTAAGGGAAGGTGGGGAAGTAGTTGGCTATTCAGACCTGGTCACCAAACAAACAACACCAAATTGGGAGGCGGGTCTGGGTACTGCCGCTCCGGAAACCATTCATTGGATAACCAACACCTCTGCCATAGGTCCCCCCAAGTGGTTCACTACGCCAGGTGACTTAGCAGGGGTGCCTAAGTTCATGGGGTGAGATTTATCTAAGATTTGGCGGTGAATGCTCTGCCTACCATCTGCGTGGCGGACTTGTTGAGGGAGACCCCTTGACCTCTCCAACCGAACTTTCTCGACCCATCGTCTTGCACCGTCACCCAGTGGAAGGGATGGGTTAATACGTCCGCCACTCCTGGACACGCTGACTCCTAGATTCGTACGCACTCCTCAAAACTTCCTTTCCTTAAGAAGAAGCTCCACACAGTATCCCCAAAGATGATATAGACTCTGCGGGAACCAAATTTCCTCAGGGCCCCCTGTGAATCGGAATGGTGGTCTTTCGCCAGGGCGATACTAGGAGTATCCTCCATTCTGTAACGTGGTCAAAGCCTGGCTGCGGATACAAATGTTAATATTCTTACAACTTTGATGTTTACAATGTGCACATACAACTGTTTGAAAAAAGTATTTTTCTTACTATGGTTAAATAAAAAAAACTGTTGATGAAATAAAATGTTTTTTAATTTTCTCTGAAAACTAAAGCTATCTGACCTACAATCACGCTGTTACACCGAAGGAATAGGCAGAGAAGTTAGACCGTCACATAACTGGCACACACTCCTTGCTTCATTCACATTCATAGACATAATTAAGAAAATTGTTTACATGGTTATAACAGAAGTGTATTTAAGTACTAATTTTTATTTTTTTATTAATAATTTATCCTTTTAGTTTCCTTTTTTCAAATTTAATACCTCCCTAATTGAGAAATTCTCGTGTTTAGGGAGGGAGTACTAATATTTATTGTTCACATTTAATAATTTCTACAGTACTACCATGAACTCGATGTTCTGGTGTCTATACACTAATTTAAACAAATAAAATAAAAGGAAATTTTTAGAAATACAACATATGTCCCAAGTGAACTTATACTATACACCTAAAATTAGTTTCTTGTAAATGTATTGTTACATAACGCAAATAACCCATAAAAACTAGCCGCTCGTTAGACATCAGCGCCCCTAGCGGCAAAAAATGAACACCACTCGTACGCGGGTCCGGTTCCGCACGCGCACTCTGGACGCATCATTCTCCCCGCGGATCTGGCCTGGGACGGATCATTCACCGCGTGGACCTGGCCTTGGAAGCATCCTCCCCGCGGGCCTAACGACGAAGATGGCTTCCCACCCGGCCACACTACCAGCAATTGACTTCACCGAACACTTCTCGCCTCTACACGAAAAACCGTGAGCTGAATCTTGTTTTTTCCCCTTCCGTTGTGTTGTATTCTATTCAAATCGCATTTTACCATGCCCGTTGTAGAGAAATTCCCAGAGAGAAAAAGAGAGTTTTACCCGTAACATTATTGTGAGTTTTAGGTTAGCCTGTTCCCCTTGTGTAAATTAACTATGTCTGTACCTTTCTCCAAGTAAACTACTGAGTTTGAAAGCATTTGAGTGTTTCATTTCATAAAGTATTGAGTCGAATTCCCAACTATAAGACCGCCTGTCGATTCACGATCCTGCAGAAGAGCTCCGAGGCCTGCCGATTCTGAGCTAGTCGAAGGTCCCGAGCCGAGCTCCCTGGAAGAAACCCCTCACCGGGTAAGCCTGCACTTACACTGTCTCCCGTAAATACACCTACCTAACCTTCCTCCTCTCCTTCTCCCGTATTCCCGCTTTTCCCCGGTCAAATCCAACTCTTTACAGTATTTTAAGTTTTTTCTTAAAAACATCATCATTTTTTTCATCTTGTATATCTTTGGGAAGTTCGTTAAAACATTTTATGGCAGAATATGTGTAATGGTGTTGAGCTGTTGTTGTATTGAGTTTAGGGATTATTATTTGTCCTGTGGTTCGCGGCCTGGTGCTCAATGACTCTAATTTTAGATTTTCTTTATGGATTTGAAGTAATGAATTTTTTTGTATATTGTATTTAAATCTAAGACTTTAAATTCGTTGAATAACTCGCAGGTAGAAAAGTAAGATGGTTTTTTTTTAAATTATTTTAATCAGTCTTCTTTGGACTATTTCCGATGGGGCTAAGTTAGTTTTAAACGCTCCTCCCCGGCCTATTATTCCATATTGTAGAATGATATTTATTTATTCTGGTTTCTTATTTAGTTTGGGAGCTACCTCTGGGCAGGAGCTCCAAAATACCTGATATAACTGCTAGATTTTTTTTTTACAGCAATTCCGTACATCTTTGGGGATGCTGTGTGGAGGGTCTTTTAGAGGATAGGAAGGAGTGAACTTGGGTCTTGAAGAGATCCATGTTGTAGGAAGGAGGAAACACAGAGGCCGGCAGATCATTCCACACCCGAGCTGTTGGACACAAGAACGAGTCGTAGAAACGACCCGTTCTCATGTGACAAACCATGTGCAAATGTTGGGCGCGCATTTTAGTGTGTTTCCCGACTGTACAACGGTGTCGAAGGGATCAATGATGCTAATTCCTCAGAGCATCTTCCATTAAAATACCGGTAAAACAAGAACATCATTCCCACCTGACGTCTGTGCTCTAAAGATTGCAATTCATTTGTGAAGATAGCAATCTATCAAACGGACCGCCCGTTTCTGCAGAGTAGAGGGATTTTGTCAGATATTTTTGAGACTCACCACCAGAGATGGCTGCCAAATTCTACATTGGGGCATACTTGCCATGCGTACAGGGTCAGCAGTTGTGTACTATTAAAGAATCTGCGGACTCTGTACAGTATTCCCAGCTTCTGAGAGGCTAACTTTACTCTGGCTTGGATGGAGTCCCCATACCTGAGCTGGTCACTTAAGGTTACACCAAGCATATCTATAGAGAGCTTGTTGGGAAGATTGCTTTCATTAAAGGAGACTAGTAGATTCCGTGCAAAGGAGGGCAGTCCGTCAGATTGACAACATGGTGTTAACAGACCGGCTGCCATCTGTAATGAACAGACGCAATGTAAGTAAGCTAAGTTTGTTCTACAGGTATTGCAAAAGTTTTCAACTAACAATAATTGCACCTCGGATAAACCTCATTGGTTTCAATATCGCCACTGCGGTCATGGGTGTGGTAATCCTGGGTGAAGGTTTGCAATGAGAAGTATGTGATAGGTCTATTTCTAGATATTGCGGGGGCTTTGAGATCTGTTCGGACTATTTTAGGGACCGATCCATCTTGGTTGCTCACGGGAGCACCACTATTTTTAGAGATGTGGATACGGGCTGTCCCCAAGGCTCAGTTTTGGGTCTGGAATTTTGTAAATTTCTTTTAGACGACGGCCTCAGGTGACCCTTGCCTGAGGGTTGTGTATCAGTGGCATATGCGGATGATGAGCATCTTCTTGTGGCGGGCAACAGCAGGAAAGAGGTTGAAAGTAAGGCTGAGGAATGCTTAGAGATGGTTCTTGAGTGGAGTAAAAGAAATAAATTAACCTACGCTCCCCACAAGACAGTGGGTCTCCTTATGAAGTGTTCCCTCAGTCGAAGACGTAACCCTTCTTTTAAAATGGGAAACTCCACAATATCCTTTGCGGAAAACACCAGAAACTTGGGAGTAATTTTAGATAGGCTGTCTTCCTTCCTGGCCCACGTCAAAAGCGCGTCCAGTAGAGCCCAGGCCCTCTTTCATAAGTTGAGAAGACTGTCAACGGCCGAGTGGGGTCTCCGCTCGCCTGCGCTCCGGCTAATCTACCGGGCAGTATATGTGACCCAAATCTCATACGCTGCTTCGGTGTGGAGGCACCGCCTTGACAATGTTCTTATACTCTCGGCTCTGAAAAGGGGCCAGCGCACTCCTTTACTGGCGCTCTCGGGAGCTTACAGGTCTGTAGCATCAGAAGCATTACCAGTTCTGGCCGGAATTCTGCCGATTGATTTAGAAATTAGGGAAGTATTGGCTAAGAAGGCTTTAACAAGAGGTAGAGAGGCTGTCCATCTGGGGGTCCACATGACTGTGGGTGGTGAGGTCTCCTTGCCAAAGCTTCTTAAGGAGATGTGTGATAGAACTCTGGATGATTGGAACTCACGTTGGGATAGGGCGACGGCGGGAAAATGGACTTATTCTTTCTTCCCTTCAGTTAGAAGCAGAATGGAAGGCTCATTTTTACACCTGGACCACCATACCACCCAACTACTATCGGGCACGGTGAATTTAGGGGTAGACTTCATAGTCTATCTCTATCCCCTCACCCAAACTGTGCTTGTGGAAATACAAATCAGACCGCCGAGCACATTCTGTGGCACTGTGAGATTTTGATGGATGCGAGAGAGGAAATGCTGGATGGTTTGACCAGAATTACCAGACCAGCCTAGAATGCTGATCTGGTCTGCAATAAGGTGAATTTCGAGTGTCTGAGAAGGTTTGTAAGTAGATGGGTGGAGAGATGGCCGAGTCGCGGATTAACTTTGTAAAATCATTTTCTTGTTTCAGGTGCCAGAGGTACTGTCCTCTCGAATCTCTGCTACTTCTTTTTAATTTATTTAACTACTGTACGACTATATGCTTGGTTTTACATTTTATGTTTCCCTTTGTAAATGTTTATCTTCTACTTGCTATTTTGTTACCGTGTTGCATTCTCTATTTCTTTATTTTGCTCATTTAGATTCCTGCCATTTTTAATATATCTTAAACTTTTTCTTTAAATTTAAATTTTAGCTTTAAATTTTTTACTCTGCACTAACACCTCTACTGTTATTATTTTGTTTACCATTTTTTTTTCCCTATTATGAGTTTTGTTTTTTAGGTACGAAATTTTAGGGAGTGGAAAATTATCCCCATCCCTGCAACCCGAGGAAGTCATTTACTTCTGACTGGTCCTAGCCGGATCCCCTGTGTACTTCCCGATGGAGCAAGCTTGGTGGTGACGGCTTTTCCATCTCCCCGACTCAGTGGCATGCTTCCGGCCACCTGGATCCCTCCATATCCCTAGGGTCTCAAGGTATTTTTTTTACCCCCTCCCCAATCACACTTTTTTTAAGGGATACTCCTGACGACTGTCGTAATGTCTCCTGGAAAGGTTGGCGGGAACAAGAATCCACCTAGCACTGCTTCAGAGGGACTGCCCTGGTGTCCTGGCAACGGCTCGTCCTAAGTACTCTTACTTAATCTATTTCGTTTCTCCATTTTACCATTTTATGTTAGTATTTCTCGCGTCTCACCATATTCATCTACGGACCACGGACGAGTAGAGCAAAGCCACCATTATTACTAGAGCCACTTTTGTCGACCATACGTATGTCGTAACCATTCTGGGCTGTGGCATTTTACTAACCTCTTTCTAAGCTAATGCTATGCAGGGACACTTGAGGGTTTAGAATCATTTATAATCTTAGCTTCGTTGAACCAAAAAATTAGAGTCCTTGACGTGCACCCTGAAGGAGTAACCATAAGTTACTTATACCGGGGTGGGAAAGTGGTGGGTAACCTCAACTACAGGTATTGCAATGGAGCCTGCTTGAAGAAACTAGCACCATTGATCCCCAGTGCACCTGTACACGTATGCAAAACTCTACAGACACAAGCGGGACACCCGTTCACAGATGATCTTGGCTTCATGGGAACGAGTCGATTTACCAACTCATTTTTGTGTAAGGCGGCTCACATGTGGAATGAGCTACCAGCATCTGTTCTTCGTCCTTCGTATAATCTTCAAGACCCACAATAATAAATCTCTTCCTACAGCCCCCACCTTGACCCACCTTGCAATACTGCCCAGCTGGGTAGTGATATAGCTCCCTTTTCTTTGCACCATACAGACACGAGAGCACTTATGAGGTGAAAGAAAAAAAAAAACAGTAAATGAAAAAACTATTATATGCCAATTTTTGTTTTATTTATTTACTCTTTATTGTTGTCGGCCTCCGTGGTCAAGGGGTAAGACTCTCGACTATGAATCTGGAGGTCGCGGGTTCAAATCCAGGCGTGCACAAACAAATTTTGCTTAAATAATTTGTGTTGTTTCACGATTAATTAATTCATTTTTTTTTTTTTTTTTACAGTAACTCCACACAGGAGACCAAGGAGGAAATAATTTCCTCAAGGCCTATATCATCTTTGGGGATGCTGTGTGGAGGATCTTTTAGAGGATAGGAAGGAGTGAACTTGGGTCTTGAAGAGACCCATGTTATAGGATGGAGGAAACACAGAGGCCGGCAGATCATTCCACAGCCGAGTTGTTGAATACAAGAACGAGTCGTAGAAGCGACCCGTTCTCATGTGACAAATGTCAATCGTGTGCAAATGTTGGGCGCGCGTTTGGCGTGTTTCCGACTATGCACCGGTGCCGAGGGAATCAATGACGCTAGTTCCTCGGAGCATCTTCCATTAAAATACCGGTAGAACAAGGACAGTATTCCCACCCAACGTGTGTGCTCCAAAGATTGCAACCCATTTGTTAAGATAGGCGAATCTATCAAACGGACCGCCCGTTTCTGCACAGAGTCAAGGTTTTTTCAGATATTTTGGGACTCCCGACCAGAGGTGGCTGCCAAATTCTACAATGGGGCGCACTTGCGATTTGTACAGGGTCAGCAGTTGTGTACTATTAAAGTATCTGCGGGTTCTGTACAATACGCCCAGCTTCTGAGAGGCTAACTTTACTCGGGTTTCGATGGAGCCCCCATACCTGAGCTGATCACTTAAGGTTACACCAAGCATATCAATGGAGGGCTTGTTGGGAAGATTGCTTCCATTAAAGGAGACCAGATTGTCATTTCGATCCCTTTTAGACGTAATCAGACATGATTGGGTCTTTGAAACATTAAATTCGACGAGGTTATTCTTACCCCAAGAGGAGACCCTCTCGAGGTAACCGTCCATTCTCTGCTTTAAAGTCCTCCGAGCCGTTGGAGTTTGTGTGCCCTTTGGGGGCTTGTCAAATAAAAAGCAATCATGAACTGTACTGTCATCTGCGTAACAATGGATTGGTGCACATGTCAAGAGGTCATTGATGTGCAACAAAACAATGTCGGAGACAGAACCGATCCTTGTGGGACGCCAGCATTTATTGAATGCGAGGAAGAGATGAAACCATCAGCAACCGTCTGAATCGATCTCTCCCTCAGAAAGTCGGCAATCCACGTACACGAGGAAACGGGAAGTCCGTAAGAAGGCAGTTTGTTGACAAGTCCTCGGTGCCAAACCAGGTCAAAAGCCTTAGAAATGTCCAGTGAGACCATTTGAATCTCACCATAACGTTCCAGGCACCGCCCCCAAACATGCGTCACATATGCGAGAAGATCACCGCACGAGCGGTTCCGCCGGAATCCGTACTGGCGGTCGTTAATGATTTTGTTCTTCTCGAGGTATGTAAGCAGTTTGTCGTTGATCACAAGTTCCATCACCTTGGACAGAACTGATGTGATCGCTATGGGGCGGTAGTTGGCCGGGTTGGAGCGGTCACCTTTCTTAGGTATAGGATGAATGACCGCTTTTTTTCAACCAGAGGGCACAGAGCCACATTTCAGGGACATTTTAAAGAGCTTTGTTAAAACTGGAGCGATTTCTGCAGCACACCTCTGCAATACCAGGGCCCACTAGCTTTATTAACATCGAGCCCCCGTAAGACAAGGAGTACATCCCGATGCCGTATCCTCAGCTTTTTCATATAGAAGCCGCAGTGAGGAACTGACGGCGGGATGGCACCCCGGTCGTCGAGGGCCGAGTTTTCTGCAAACATTTTCCCTAAAAGGTTGGCCTTTTCGGTAGCAGTGTTTGCTAGTAAACCGTCAGGTCTGGTAAGAGGCGGCAGACTGGATTTGCAGAAATTGCGACCTATGGAGCCCGCTAGCGACCAGAACGCCCTGCTGCCATGCGGGCAGGCAGCCAGCTTTTTACTGATCTGTAGGTCGTGCTCAAATTTTGACCTATTGATGATTCTCTTACTGTCCTTTGCCAATTTGTTATATGCTGATCTGTTTTCTGACGTTCGAGATGTGTTGTAGGCTCGGTAAGCCGCGTTTTTTCGTCGAACTGCTTCGGAGCATTGTCGACTGAACCACGGCCTTGAACCTACGCCAGTTTCTTTAATGGTTGATTGAATGAAGCCATCCATCGCAGATGTGATGACTTCACTAATTTCCTGGGCACATCTGGACGGATTCGAAGTCTGAAAACAGACAGCTGACCATGGGAAAGCATTAAAATGCGCCCGCTGACCGAACCAATCTGCTGACCTATAGTGCCACATTTTTCTCTTCAGCCTCTCAATTGGGGTTCTGAAGTTAATAGGGATTGATGTCGTCACCAGGCAATGGTCGGACGATCCTAAAGGCGCTGCGACATCAATCCCATAACCACGTGGCTCGGTGGTTAAAAATAGGTCTAACAGATTGGAGCGGTGAGCCTGGACATCAGGAACCCTCGTAGGCTCCTGAACCAGTTGCTCCAACCCATGGCAAAGGGCAAAGAATTCCGCCTGTCGGCCAGCCGAGTTTGTTGAACATGAGAACTTCAACCATGGTTCATTATGAACATTGAAGTCCCCCAGAACAACAAACTCGGCCGAAGGGTAGCAGGGTAAGAGGTCATCAATAGTTTCGCTCAAATGTTTAAATAGCTCGGATGAGTCTGATTCGCTGAGGTTTGGTGAGCGGTACAAACACGCATAAAATCTTACCGTACTGGCAAGACTGACGCGCACCCACATTATGTCAAATCTGGAATTTTCCAGACTCAACAGTCGCACACAGTTGACGTCAGCTCGGCTATACAAACAAACACCTCCTTTTGGTCTGAACTTGCCTACGAGGGTGAAGCCTGGGCAGTCCAGATAGGAGGCGTCTGGAGGCTCAGCTATCTGCGTTTCGGAGAGGAATAAAAGGTTTGGGCGTTGGGATTGAAGGTGATGATGGACAGAATTTAAATTTTTGTGCAGGCCTCGAATGTTGGTAAAATTTACCAACATTTTTGGCCTGCACCGGGGACGCCTACTACTCGCCGTTGTACTGATGTTATTATTGTTTTGTGATTCCATGTTTTTTTAAATTGTTTTTGGGGGTTTTATAGGAAAGGGAAAGCAAGGGAAGGATTAGGTATAAAGGGTGGGCAGGAAGCTGGGGGTCAGGGTATCCAGGACTGACGGACGTATGAATCCATCCCACCGACTGCGGTGCAAGGCTATGGTTGGGAGAGTCTGGCTGGGAAGGGCTCCCAATGCGCCCCAAACGCTACTGCTGGGTCCCCTCCGGTCACGAATCGGCACAACAGCAGCGGTGGGGTTTTTACACTCGCTGGTGAGGCAGCCCACCCTCAGTCGTGAGCCTGAGGGTCGGGCCCCTGTACTATCGAGCGGCCTGGACAACGGTAGCCAGTTGTAAAGGGTCTCCCTCAACCATTCTCTCCCGATCCGACCCACCACGCAGTAGGTAGGCCAACGCATCCGCAGCCAAGACCTGGACAAACCTTACCCCATGAACCCGGGCACCCCTGCTAAGTCACCAAACGTAGCGAACCACTTGGGATGACCTATGGCAGAGGTGTTGGTCATCCAAAAA
>JAHDVE020002918.1:0-68003 GCA_022606495.2 Halesus radiatus
TTTAGCAATTTCGGAACAAACTTAAACAAATATAATGAAATATAAAATTAATTTTATATTTAAAATATGAAAATAAGCATTATGGTGGACTTTAAATTAAATTAAAAACGACCAATTTACGATGGAACACAAATATGCCATACAAAATTTAAAATATCGACCCGAAAAATACTTTTTTTTTTTAATGTTTAATTTTTATTTATGTAATCATACTTACATAGCAAATGAGATATATCTTTTAAAAGGTATGATAAACCCACAAATAATTTTCTAAGCCGTTTGTAAAATTGTTTTTTTTCATGGCACATACTTAAAAAATTAAAACAAAAATAAATAAAATACTTCTCATCCGTACTAGATATTTACTAAACCTTTAATTAAAAAACATAGATCATTCCGTTTGGATGGGTATTTTGGCCTCCAATCCAAAATTCAGTTTTGTATGAAACAGGCACCGCAGCCGTTCCCCTTCAATCTTAGCACTCTAGCTCACTCAAAAATCACGAGCCGCCACTGCCTGATAGTAACCCCGTAGCGAAGGCTAAGCGGGTACAAATCCCAATTAAATGAAGAAAAAAAATCTTTTTCCAAATGCAGTGTTCGTTTATTGGATTTGGATTGGTTAGTAATTCGAATATTTTGTAATGGTGAAAGTTGTTGAATAAGTCAAATACTTTTAGAATAAACTATTATTCAACTTATAATCTAATATAATATAAGCTTAGCTAATTTAAACAATATGAATAATAAATACTCTTTGGAATCGAGGCTATAGTCTATAGACACACGTCTATATATGCAAATATATAGACGCGTGAAACGTTTTTCTGTTTCATGCGTCTATCATCAAACGTCCACTCGTAATGCGGACATGCCGACAACTAACACCTCGCTAGTCGCTATGACAGTATGGGTGGAGTCTCCCCCCCGCCTCACGCTCCCTTGATAGATGATAGAAAGAGACACACGACTGCCAATGAAATTCTGAAATCGCAGGAACACGAGCGAATGCGTTCGTCTTAATGCTACTCAAAAGCGAGTCCGAAATGAATCCCATACGTGCAGATTGAATTCAGCATCCATGGGACTTTCTGTTAAATAATTCATACAATACCCATAGCGCTTCAGTGTCAAACCGTGGAAGCGTGCAAACCTTTAGGAATCTATTAGGTGCCCGTATTTGTATGGAATAGTATTTTGAAAAATAAACAGATTTTTTATTCTTATTCTTGGGTTGGAGGAGGGTTGGTGGAGGTCATAGTGGGATTTTTATCAGTGATCATTCAATTTCAGGTTCTTATTCAAATAAGTTAATTATTGAAGATGTTACCCTTTTATATTAAAAAAAAACGTTCAGTTACTTGCGTAAATTATGATTTTCGTATGTAATAAAAATATTTTTTTATAACGTAAGACATTACATTCATTAGTCACAGACAGCTTAATAAATGGCCAAACAATATCTTGTTGCAATGTTATGATGAAATTCCTTTAGATCTAGGGAAAAATAAAATATGAGTAAATTATGGAAAAGACCAATATAGGATTTATAGATGAGAGTTTTTTTTTCTCCTTTTTTTAATCTCCGATTTTACTTCCAATGAGATAGGCCACGAACCGCCAGTGATAGTAATCATATTATGCAATTGAAACTCCTACTAAAGCTATTTGCGGTATGCCTTCAAAGATTCCGCAACCGACCAGCCAACAGCCAACCACGGGTACTCATTAAACTCACACAAGAGCACACTTGAATTAAATCCTAATCCACACATTCCAAATTCCGAACAACAAGTGCTGTGGTCTTCAATGAGTTTGATTGTAAACAAATCGATGAAGAGCACCTCATTACAATACATACTGTAATCCACTTACATTATTACCGCACGCCATAAGCAGCTAGAGGGATCACCATCACAGACGATCTAGCCATTACAATAATGAAATAGCATCAACACATCCGACCGCATAACAACACGTTGCCGCTTGAATTACACTTAGATTAACTCTAGGATATTTATTACTGCCGAGACGTGTTGAGGTTTGTTGATATTTGTATTTAACTTCACTTTTCACTAATGTAAGTACACATAACCTACAATACTTGTAGGTATATACATAAATATCTCCCACACGTACGTTTCCGCCTGCACGCCAATACGTTAGATCGGCCTGCCGGCTGAAACGTTACGTACTTTGGGTAAAAAAAGTCACCACACTTTGGCGCGCTGGCCGATCCGTTAATCGACTGATCTCCGCGCGGAAGTGTACGTGTAAAGGGATTTCTCAGAGATCGGAGGGAAGTCTGGCCTGATGCATGATACATTACGTCGTACGGTTTAAAAGTTTTCCTACAGTTTTAACCATAGATATTATAAGATAGACATCGCTATGGTCATTTACCGATTATAATAATAACGTCGTCTCGTATTTACGATTATAAATTACTTACGTATGAACAGTGCAAATTTAGATATGAAACACTAGTATATATTGATTAACTTGACGGGTTTGCGATAAGCTGACGTAGCTCAACGGTAGAGCATCTGACCGGCAATCAGAAGGGTGCAGGTTCGAGTCCTGTCGGCGACATTTATCTTTTCTCGGAAGGTTTTTTTTTCAATTTGGATGAGTGTTTCAGGCTAATAATTATTGTTTATAAAAATAATTGTTACCCTTTGCGCTATTCACAAAAATCTTGTCTAAAAAACTTAACTTATAGTTTATCAATTAACAAATTTAGATAGTTTATTTACAACATTTCGTTCAAAAATTAACTAATACTGATTTTTAAGTCGCTTTTGTTTTTCCAGTGGTCGGTGAAAAGCCATAAAAAAATGAAAAAAAAGCAAATGCGCTACGCGCGCTCAAACGCTTACGTGTAAAGGCATACATGTACAACGCCGATCGCTGAGAAAAACCTACGCGTCGGACTGAGGGATGGTCTGGGCGTTCGGACTGCAGGCCGCTGCCTTTACACGTACGTTTCGGCGGACGTATTGTAACGAAGTGTGGTGAGATCTTGAGTCCGAAGCGTACGTCTAATGTCCGCTATTATTCTTTTGGGATAGTATTGCTTTGCTTCAATATTAAACCACTGCGTGTGCGTACTGCTGATGTGTTTGCTTGTGGACTGTGTTTGCCTAGTACATGTTTATCTACATTAAGGTTTATGTCTTCATTAACCTTACAAGGTATTAGATACATGTAAGACATCCCGTAATGTTAATATTAGAATCGCATAACAATGCATTTTCAAAGTTGACAATCATCACATTTCAACCGACCATATTTTTAATATGATTTCTAGTATATTAAATAACCGAGTATATTTACCTTATAGTCCTATTCTAAATATTTTGCCAGTGAACCGATCTGTTCCTCCTGAAAATCCCCTCCCTCTTTGGTCACCTTCCGCTCCAACACCTAAATGTGTATGACTGTCATTATTTTGTAACGTATGTTAGTTTTAATATTATCCTGACGAAGGAAGGGTATTTCCAAAAATGGTCGATTAATATATTAAATTAAAGTAGTTTAAAACAAATCTATCTGTTTAAATTATAACTTCAAAATTAGTTACGCTATCTGTTCAGGGAAGATACGAGTACGCCTGTATTCACATTGCAAGGCTGATCTTCCTAAACCAGTTAATCAGCGCGATTTTTAATTGTTTCTGGGGAACAATAGCAAAATCCTTTCGACGGTCTCCATGGTTGAGTGGTTACGATCCTTGGCTACGAATCCGGATGTCGCGGAGTAAAATGCCGGCGTGTGCAAGTAAATTTTATTGTGTTATTTCATAACTAATTAATTTAAAAATAATATGTCGTATATTAAGCACCACGTTCCAGAGTGGTAGATACTGTCAGTATCGCATTACAAAGACCACCATTCAGAATCGAAACGTTGCTTGATTTATCTTTAGCCGTGTTTGGTGACCAGATCTGAATAGCCAGGTACTTCCCCGTCTTCCTCTTCCCTATCTACTTCCCCTCCTCAATACCTTCATCCTCACAACCTACATAAAGTAAAGTGAATTAGCTTGTTGATTTTAGAAATCAAAATAAAATAACTTTGTAGCCACAACAAAGTTATTAAAATGAAAGAATAATATGGTTAGAAAGATATGATGGCATCTTGCCTAATATTTAACTGCAAAATTGATACAATTCCCTTCATAACTCGCGGTTAAAATTTCGAATTGAAAATAGTAAAATGCAGACACATTTGTGCATAATTTCATAACGCCAGAGCTCACAATTCGAGAATTTTACTCCTATTCAGTACACACACAGATTTGCTTATTTATGCATCTCGCTTCGTAAAGATGTGCCTACCTGTATTGTCACGTATTGCATTTTCATAGCGGCATGAAAAATAATGCACGCACAAAGAAATGTACTGGTATATATATACCTGCCATTGTTTTTATACTTCTTGTGCTCGAGGGCAAGGAACCGTAGTTCTAGAACTTGTTCTGAGGAAGACAATGCCACAGCAATTAGGTACACAACCACAGTCACAACATAACACACGTCTTGTCTCCAGCATGGTGAGCTCTGAGCAGGGGGAGAATGTATCATTTGATCTTATCTTGCTCCCATAACGTATAACATGGAAGGAGGTTCCAACTTGGGGATAAATAATACTCGTAGATATTGGCGTCCACTAAATTAATATGGTTATTCAATTGCAATATATTAAATAACGCATTCTCGCTTGAAATAGAGGAATACGGTGAAACATGGGAGATGGACCTATATTATTTATTTGATTTTTTATTTATTTTTTATATGAGTACCGCTCAAGAGTTCCAACTGCTCCCAACCGCCTGAAGCCAGTGAAACTATGGCATTCCCAATTGGGAATGTTGTGAGGCTGAAGGTATTGGGGAGGGGAAGGAGAAGAGGAAGAGGTAGGTGGGGAAATACCTGGCTATTCAGATCTGGTCACCAAACACGGCTAAAAGCCATTCCAAGCAACGTTTCAATTCTGAATGGTGGTCTTTCACCAGGGTGATACTGAGAGTATCTTCCACTCTGAATTATATTATACACCCATCTGGGCTTTTACGTGGATTTTTAGAACAGAATATAATGAAACGAATATTTTTAAAAACGTTTAACAGTAACAAAATAGAAAACAAAAAACAATAATATAACACAAATCATTAAAGCTACATTATCCACTTGAATTGTTTTTGGGATATTATGCCGTTTTGCATTTCCTCCTCCTTTTTTTGTTTATTTTTTATAGTGACTCCACACAGGAGGCCCGAGGGAAATATTCTATGTGGGGGGGTCTTTTAGAGGATAGGAAGGAGTGAACCTGGGTCTTGAAGAGACTCGTGTTGTAGGAGAAACGCAGAGGCCTGCAGATCATTCCGCAGCCGAGCTGTTGAACACAAGAACGAGTAGAAGTAACCCGTTCTCATGTGACAAATGTTAACCATGTATAAAATATTGGGCGCGCGTTTGGCGTGTTTCCCGACTGTGTATCGGTGCCGAATGAATCAATGACGCTAGTTCCTCAGAGCATCTTCCATTGAAATACCGGCAGAACAAGGGCAGCATTCCCACCTGACGTCTCTGATCCAAAGATTGCAATCCGTTTGTTAAGATAGGCGAATCTATCAAACGAACCGCCCGTTTCTGCACAGGGTCAACGGTTTTTTTTTCAGATATTTTGGGGCTCCCGACCAGAAGTGGCTGAAAAATTCTACAGTGGGACGCACTTGTGATTTGTACAGGGTCAGCAGTTGTGTACTATTAAAGTATCCGCGGGCTCTGTACAGTACCCCCAGCTTCTGAGAGACTAACTTTACTCTGGCTTCGATGGAACCCTATCCTGCAGCCAACGTTTCGGAAAGCGTTGCTGTATCCATCATCAGGGCAAATGATGGACACTGAACGCTCTCCAAAAAGGTTGGCTACAGTAGGAGGAAGCGCAACACGACATAATATTCCAAAAACATAACGTGAAAATCTGAAAACATATCTACATTATCCACGCTACAATAAAAAAATTGTAGGATTCATCAAAGTACTGGTATAAATGACGCTTTATTTTATAAATGGAGTCGGCAAATATATCAACAATACCTCCAAACTTGTTGCCCAGATCATGCATCCTATTGGTTACTGAGTGTGACTGATGGTTGTGTACGTGTTGGAGAAAAATGTTACATTTTGTTTTGTGTTCCTCGTCGGTACATGGAATTTAATAGTTGCAACAATGGCTGGGCTGTCAATTGGGTGGTTAATGACTATTGCACTGATACATTTTTCTCATTCACCGTTCGAGAGGTTTGCTGTTTTATTTATTCATCCATTTTCGGGAAATCGACAGTTAACATTTTATCAGTCTGTATATGTGTAGCGTCTATACCAAAAATAAAACCATTTATTCATTTCCTCCTTGTGACTTTACCTCTAGACAAGATATAAAAAATTAAAATAAATTAAATTTATGGAGAAAACAAAAAACACTCGTGGTTGTCATAAAAATATATTTTTATAGATTTCTTATTCAGGTGGTAATTGAAGAGGTTTCCATATCAGCCGTAAATAGGTAAAACTCTTAAACGCCACAAAATGAAAACTTTACAAGAGACAATAAAAATGAATATTTAACTATTCGCGAAACTAATTTTAAATCTTAATTTTCATATGAGAGTTTTTTTTTCATGAAACGATGTAAAATATTCCATTTCTATTTATAATATTATGAGATTTGAGGTTTGACTCATTTCACATGATATAGTTTTTAGTATGAAAAGTACCCCTTTTCAACAAAAATGATTTTACCACAGTTGACACTGTGATTCAAAATTGTCTTTATAATATAAACACATAAATTTTTCTTAAACCACTTCAATTTGATATATAAAGAAGAATGTCCCAGCGGGGAGTGTGTTTCTTTTGTATACAAATTTACAGTTTTATTCCGAGCTTAATGAAATTTTGCACTTGACCTGCAAAACAAGAGGAAGGTCACTATCTACATGAAATTTAGAAAAACCACCCCCACCCCCCAAAGCCAAATTTTGGTACTTTTTACTTTCTTGAAGAAATTTTCCATACTTGACGTTCAAAATAAGAAGAAAATTTCTGAGTAGGGGTAGGGAATAGGAGTAGGGGTAGGGAGTAGAAGTAAGGGTAGGAGTAGGGGTAAGATTAGGGATTATAAAACTTTACTCCAAACTATTAATAAACCTGGGCAACGCCGGGTACTTCAGCTAGTTTGATATATTGATCGGAACCACCCTTCCTTCGTCAGGACAATATTAAATCTTACATTGAAATTATTCCATCTGACACCACTTAACTATTAAGTAACTTCCAAATAATTGTGGCCTGAAGGGTTTTACCTGTTTGCAGTCAAATATTAAGAATAGATATCATATTATATTAATACAGGATATAAAACAAATTAAATTCACTACATAATTATCAGACAAACATGTTTTCTGTTTTATACTATTAGTTCTGTGTTCAATCTAAGATTCTTTTAGTTCATTTTACCTCTTTTTATAATATATAATATTCTGTTGGATAAATATGCTCAATATAGGTAAAAGTTCAGGATCCCTGGGATATAAAAGGCCCGGTAGCTCGAGGAATGAATTGTATGGTTAGTCGGAAGATGTTTCTGTAATCGTTGAATTCTATCACGTTTGTATTCGACTCGACGAAAAGCGCACGCAATAATAAAAAGTTTGCCGTGTCATCGGGGGCGGACTGTCTCGGCATAAAGAGGCGAAGGCCAGAGAAAGGAATATCTCAAATATGCGACGCACAAACGAATGGAAAACAAAGTCGGGGAGGCCCCAGGAAGACGCGACACTATTAAATGAATCGAATACTTGAGCCGGGTCATGTCAAGAGTAGGAATAACAAAAGATCATGTGTATAAGATGATTTATGAATGCAAATGAAGCTGTATTCCAAGACAGATGACGTTTCATCATCTGCCAAAACTTTTTTTGACAACAAAATTAATGGAAAATAGAGTAAATGGCGACTTTGCGTAAATCCCTATTAATTTTAACCCCTTTAGAAGGGGGGAGTTTCTTTAGTACAAATTAATTGTTAACATTATAATTTTGTATATCTGACTCCCGTGAAAACACCCTTTTCGGATTCTATACATAATCAATACGTCTTTGTTTTTATTGTTTGTTTGAAGAGTTAATTTTAACTTCATTTTTTTATGATTAAAAATGAACATTTGATAAGGACAAAAGTGTTGCCATCATCGTTCACCGTTAATACTGCTAATCTCATCTACGCACAGTGGTTTCGCGCCTTTATTACTCCTTTCACACCAAACGTATAACTTCCATTGCCTCCGCCGCTTTAATAGTCCGTGCAGTTTGGTCGTAGCTCGATGACAGTCGGCACGCTTACATGCCGTGTCTCCTTTTGTTTATATTTTCTATGGTTTTAACTCATTTTAGCCAACAACAAAAATAATCATTTCAGTAAAGGGCACTAAAACGTCAATGCAAGTGAAAACTATTTCCAATTTCTAAGACCAGATAATATATACCTTGAACTATGTGTCCGACAAGACCCGGGTGGTAGATAACTTACCTTGAGGTCAACAGATTTTAATGCTGCTAACTGATTAGTTGAACCCTCTCAGACAAAAAAAAACCGTGTACCTACTATGCTCGCGCTTTTCGTATATCCGGCCCGATCATCTGGAATAAACTTCCCCCAAATATTGCTGACATCCAGAATTTAGCTGAGTTCAAGCGGGTCTTAAAAACCAAATTGTTTAAAAACCCCATTGAATATAAAGTATAAATTCATGTACGTAAATAAAATTCAAGCCATTTTTTTTTCTTTTGAACCTCCATAACTTTTTTGGTTGCGGTTTTCTCCTCACATGTATATATATATATAATGAAAACCATGTATACGAGCAATTGTTGACATTGCACACCTCCGCGCCGATAAAACCGAACACTTTTGAACACACGTAAAAAGGACACAGTATGTTCATCGTGGTACGAATTGAATTGCAGACTCTTTTGCGTATGGGAGAAAATGACCATTTCTACTATTTACGTCTACACGGCGATTACCATAGGACTCTAGGACATTAATACTATAAGCTAATTTCTTGCTCTTTTGTTATTTGCACATACCTTATAATATTTGATTATTTACACCCTTAGCTTATACTAAATTGTTACATAATATCTAAAATGTTCATGTAAGTCAGTGTGCCGCTTATGAATATTTTAAATTATAGTTTTAGTTTGCATATATATAATATATCTGTTCTTTTTTAATTATATTAGGTTAGGTTAGTTAGTGTAAAACGCACTTGAGGTGAATCTTCACAAAACTGCGCTATAAAAATTAACTATTATGTGTATATTTTTAATTAGAAGTTCACCTCTGCATGAGTAGCAGACGGCAGCCGCCCTGCGCCGGCCATTGAGTCAGGATAAAACCTGTGCCACTCTTATCTGATTCACAGAAGTCGCTCGCAAAGAATACCAACATATTATATTATTATAACATTTTAAACATATCCCAGAAAAGTAGTTTTAGTAATGCATTAATAGATTTTTCGATTGTTTGGAGGTTTTGGTCGAGGACTTGGTTGTTTGTTATCGCAATCTGCAATCAATTTCGCATTTTCACGAATAACGCGATGTTGGTGGTTTTGAATTAGCGTCTCAGGTGCATAAATAATTGTTAGTTATGTTACTACCACTGAGAGCTCCGTTGGCAGCTCTCTCTCTCTCTCTCTCTCTCTCTCTCTCTCGCTCTCTCTCGCTCTCTCTCTCTCTCTCGCTCTTTCTCTCTTTCTTTCTCTCTTTCTCGTAACAGAACGAAGAATTTCAACGTCTTATGTAAATTGACGACATCAATATTCTTTAAAATCGGTATAGATGAGAATTTTCTATTCACTTGTTGATCCGATGCTCCAAATTTGGTTATTAGCATTTTATAAAATGTTTTATAATAAAAAATTCAAGTTTTTGTTTTAAATTACAAATTCCGTAATTTTTGCTTATTAGTTTCATGTTTATGAATAAATTATAAGTTGTAAGAAAAGCGCTTTTTCGCTAAAAACGATATGATAATCAAAAATACCCAGGTTGCTTTTTATAGGAACCCGGCAATTCAGACCACTCGACCATAAGCCATTGACTACAGAAAACAAAATAATGCTTCTTTCAAAGATTGTACTATAATAATATACAACTTTTTTGTGTCGGTTGAGGACCCCTGGGCGTTCGCAAAGTTGAATGAAGCGCTTGAGACGGGAATACATCAGAATTATGAGCCACTTTTTAATTCTCAAGCAAGTCGCGGCTCCGTCACAGAACTCGGATCGCTTTTGTTTCCAACTTTTTTTATTCAATTTTCTTTCTTATTATTCTACCATTGCCATATATATAAAACACGCTAGAAGGGCCCTTCGCAAAAATTTTGGGCAATAATAACATCGATCCCATTTATACAAAATTGTTTCGATTGACATACAAATCTAAGGCAGACTTTCTAAGGCATTTTGATAATCAAATATATTTAAAACTTCTATAACTTATAATAGAAATAATGAAGCTGAAAATAGTTCGGTTGACTTGTAAATTTCAGACAAAGTAAAGACACCACAGATCATCGTTCGAAAGCTTTTGCTAGGTGCTAGATACTTATTTGAAAACACAGATTTTCTGTTGATATTTTAGACATAAATGAAAAATTTTAACGCCCATCATAATTAATTTGTATTCAGCATGGTGCTAACAAGCAAAAAGGTCGCCGAGTAGTGAATGTTTTCATAGCAGTATTTTTTTCCATCCAGTCAAACCTTTTTATTTATGTGATGGTCACACGAGAGTCCCAACAGCTTGGAGTCTATGACCAGTGTCGATTCGTGACCCACTTCATTTGAAGTTCAATTGTAGATTAAAAAAGGAAGAAAAAATTTCCCTCATCCAAATGAAAAAATACTATATAGGTCTTTTCCATATTTTTTCCCCCTAGATCTAAAGTAATTTCATCATATCACTGCACCAGAGATTAGCCAACTTGTAACTGGAAACAATTCGGCGATTCATTAAAACGTCCTAGACTAATGAATAATATAATTGTCGTAGGTTACAAAAAAATACTGTTCATTTTTTGTTCAAAAATAGTAACATCTTAAGTAATTGGCTTATTTAAATAACAACTTAAAATACGATAATCACAGAAAAACAGTTGATTTTTGCAAAATACTCTTCCGTGCTTTGGTATTAACAAATCTCGATAGTCGCTGCACACGGTCACCTAGTAGATTCCCAAGGTTTGCACACTCGGCACGGTTTCCCACCCCAGCGCCATGGGTATGTTTCAAATGAACTATTTCTTCGGACAGAAAGTCCCATAGTCGCTGAATTCATAACGCACATATGGAATTCATTTCGGACTCGCTCTCGGCCAGTATTACCTATACGGACGGGTGGATTTTTTAGCATGGAAATTGAATGACGCGCTGTTTAATGTGTGGTTTGTTTTATTTTCTTATCTTTTTATGATCACTTTAGAGAAAACCGCCATTGCGTATGACAGTGGCACCCTATGGTTTCATCTCTTGTTCCGCAAATGAAATAAATAAATAATTCAACGCGAGCAGTCCTCTCCTTCGGCAGTCGGCACCGTCGCGCACTGCTGATATCATAAATAAATGTCGCCACGACAAACACTTTTTGCACTATTTTACATTTAGTGAAACGGAGCAACCGGCTGACCTTTATAAAACTCTAAATTCGCCAACAAACTTTGACAAAATAAATGATGTGGGCAGTACCTGTATACCCACCCTTTCCTTTTGTACAGTGTTGCTACTTTATCAGTAGGTACAGCGGCTCGCTTTGCAGGCGGCCAGAAGAGGAACTAAAAACACCGTACATTGTTTTTTATGATATACAAAAATATGATGCACGAAGCAATATGCTCAAGGTTTTGGCATTCATGCATTGTGAAAACCAATAAAAAATTACTAAATATTGGTATAGCTTGGCATTTGTGGATGTTTATTATTTTGAAAGTACAAAATGTCATTACTATAGCAATACAAAGCTACTCACTTCGTCTTTGAAATGTGTTCTTCATAGATGTTTCTTCACATTCAAATGTTTTCACTTATTCGCATTTGTTTTAAAGAAACAATGAAAAACATCATAATTAATTTTTTCACTATTTTTAATTTTTAATTTAGATCTGCGAATTTGATTTTGTTTTTATTTATCTAACATCTAATACGCGGTTATTTCGATACATAAATTTCAGAAATTCGAAAAAATTCGCTTTTCCATCTATCTTCCTTACAAAAACTTCCTTAGAATGGTAAATTTTCTTAACCACTAATTTTTAAACACCGTTTGGTTAAAGTAAAAAAAAAAAAAAAAAATATATATATATATATATGCACTCCATTGTGCTTTTTTACATTACAACAATTTTCTTATGAGCCATCTTGGTGATACCATTTAAAACATTTTAAACGATCGCAGCGCCCTCATTTAGACTACCTAATAATATTTGCAGTATTAGAATGTATTTCGTTTCCTCCTCCTCCTTAAGAACCGAAGTTTTATTATTATCTTGTAACCAGATCTGAATAGCAGCAAATACTCTTAAATGACAATACCTCCAGGTCTTGACATTTGATGGCAACATGCTACACTAGCGCCCTCTAGCAGCCCGAGTTGTACGAATTGGTTTTTTCATACATTTTAATAGGTTTTTTGTGAAATATATTCTTAACAAATTATTATTAAATAATTATTCTTGACAAAGCTACGCATGTAATCAAATATTATAGACGTCAAAATACTGGCAACATGCTACTGTAGACTGTATTGCTATTATAATAAATATTTTATTCGCTTTCTAAACAATTTAGACAGTGTGCGACCAGTGAGGCTTTAAATGTTAACACAATCCTAATAGCCTTTTTTTAAATATATATCCATGAGAAAAAAAGGAGTAAAATCATATGTAGGTTATCTAATATTTGTTTTTCGAATTTTCGACTTCTGTAATTTATTAAAAATATGTTTCACAGAAAATCTATTAAAATGTATGGAGAAACCAATTTCGCCAACTCGCGCTGCTAGGGGCGCTAGTGTAGCATGTTGCCATCTTAATGTATGGTAAATGTCAAGAACTGCGCGTATTAGTATATTTCTACAGTATTTGATAACAGGTATCCAACCCCATTCCCTACTCCGTTCCCATAACATTCCTCAACTGGGGTGAAACTTTAATTAGAATCTTTTTGTGACGAAGTTTTTGGTATTATATTAATAATAATTGAATTACTTCTATAGCACGGTTTTTGTGTGAAAATCACCTCAAGGACGCAAAAAGTATTATTATTCATATTAAGTATTTTCCTATTGTTTTAGGTGGAGTCAAAACCAGTGGAGCAGTATGGAGAGATAGCGTAACAAGCACAAACAAGGAGATACCACCGTCACCGCTGAACTGCGGGAAGGGGAGGGGAAGTGGAAGAAGAGCTCCAGAGTAGCACCACTAATATATGACTAGTTATTCAATGAAGAGCTGAACAAACACTTCAAAATGAGGCAGTTTTGTAATAAAAACCTGGTGACGCTAAAATGCGTTCTCTTCGCGTTTTTCGCTGGTAAGTTTACTTGATTTTTTTTTAAATACTTACTCCACTGCAATTATTACTCTCATACGGCATATTATTATATATTTTAGTAAAAGCAGTCACTTTGTGGTTTGACATATTAATGAAATAAAACAATTACTTTGTTTACAGCCACGAAATTTATTTAATTTATTACCACCGATCGGTTTCGATAAACACATGTATCATCGGGGTACAAAATTAAAATAATCAGTTATCTCATTATTCTATGTTATGTTTTGTCTCATTCTATATGTATGTAACCATACACAATGTATTTTTTATTAGTTTAATTTTGTGCCCTGATGATGCTTGTGTTAAGCGAAACCGGTGGGCTTAAATGGCTTTTATTAGTATCGGGAAAACCAGTCGTGGGGAAGGCACCTAATACGAAATTTTCTTTGGTAAAGTTTTACAATTCAGATAGATTTATTGAAACAAAACTTTGTTTCAACTGAAGTACAACAAGAAACAACTATTGTCGTCGGCAAAAATGCAAAATAATGCATTTAAATTCATAAAGGGTCTATAAAATATTTTTAAAAGCCCGTAAAACTCAACAGCAGGCTTTACACATACGTTTTGGAACGAGCCACTTTCTTGATGTAAATACGTGCGAATGTGAAAACCAGGCAGTAAAACTAAGGCAGCCCGCGCATCGGGTAAAAAAAATTACTACTGTTTGCAAGACAAAGGGGTTAAGTTCTCCCTGTAACTTCCTAAAAAAAAAACAATAGATACCGCTTGTACGAGTATATGGCTGTACACCACGAGAGCATCGTATGTGATTTTTCTGTTATTTTAGCTTTGACAAGGGGCGACGAAATTTTTCATGAGCCAGGCGCCGTTTGGCTCAAGGCCGGTCGTGTATATTATGAGTCTGTACCTACCAGTGGTATGCATTGCTCTATGACCAAAGGTAGGCTGTGTGTAGTTTTTCAAATTTGGGTATAGATTGGGCATTGAATATTTGAAAATGGTCATTTTATTATCGTCTTCCACAGATTGTCGTGACCAATGGATAAAATGAGAGTACAAGTTTCTTACTAAATCCATGGAAAAAAATTATTTTTAACAAAAATTTGTCACAACTTTTCAGTCTTTATGGACTGCACGCCACTGGTACCTACCTATATTTTGTTTAAACGAAAAATTCACAAGTATAAGAAAATGAGACAGATCCAGAAAACAATGTAAAATGAGATGGCTATAGGCGCCATAATACGAACCAACTTTTTTATATGAATACGCGTGAAAACAAGATAGATACAAAACACAACAGTGCAAAACGAGATGCCTATAGACATCTACCTGAGCGAACGTTCTAATGAAAGAGTGAGGCCGAACTATGAATTCACAGTGCCTCTCCATTCATGCAATGCGGTCAAAGGACGTTTTGTGGACAAGGAATGTAACTATTAAATAGTATTAGTTCTGTTTGCAGCTCGCGTACGTATCCCTCTATCATATCGACAAATAGTATGTGTTCTGCGGATTTAGTAGGACTGTACTCCACAGTATTATTTCTGAAGTACTTCCTTCCTCGTACTTCACAGGATTGACAGGGACAGGATCGTCGTAAGTCGTAAGCGATTTGGTTGTTACTTTGGTTTTGGGTTTGACATAGGGCGCCAAAATTTTACTAGCACCAGGCTTCATTATGCTCAGGGCCGGCCCTGATTCTTAGGTTGGATTTAAACAAAAAATATATTTATTAATTGATAAACTAAAGTTCTTAAAAACTTAAGACAAGATTTTTGTGCATAGCGCAAAGGGTAACAATTATTTTATAAACAATAATTATTAGCCTGAAACACTCATCCAAATTGAAAAAAACCTTTCCGAGCAAAGATAAATGTCGCCGACAGGACTCGAACCTGCACCCTTCTGATGTCCGGTCAGATGCTCTACCGTTGAGCTACGTCGGCTTATCGCAAACCCGCCAAGGTAATCAATATATACTAGTGTTTCATTCAATAATTACTGTTTTTATTATATTTTCACCTGTAAACAAAAAAGTAAATCATTAAATCATTAATCATTAAACATCTTAAGTTTTTAAGAACTTTAGTTTATCAATTAATAAATATTTGACAAGTCAAAGCAATTTTCACCAATAAAATGTAGACATAATTTGTCTCGACGCCATCTATTTGAGGGATTTAGCCGTTACAAGCCTCTCTCATATTAATAAAGTTGGTTGTTTACAGGTGAAAATATAATAAAACAGTAATTATTAAAATGGAACACTAGTATATATTGATTAACTTGGCGGGTTTGCGATAAGCCGGCGTAGCTCAACGGTAGAGCATCTAACCGGACATTAGAAGGGTGCGGGTTCGAGTCCTGCCGGCGACATTTATCTTTGCTCGGAAGGTTTTTTCAATTTGGATGAGTGTTTTAGATTAATAATTATTGTTTATAAAAATAATAAAAAATATATTACTTAAAAACTGAGTCTCAATTGTAAAACTTTATATTTTATTTAATATCTAATGCATTATTCTTCATTGTTTCATTCCAGGTATTGGCTGCTTGTTCCCGTTTATGACAGCGCACATCCGGGCAGTTGGGCTGACCTTTGAGGATGCCTGCATCATCTCCATTGTGGCGTCATTCTTTGCCATCCTGGGACCCCTTATATTCGGGCCCCTTGCCGACAAGTGAGTCCAGATATTATACTTATTCATACCTTCCTCCTTATCTGTCCCCTGTAGGGAGCACGATCTTATAAACTTTTCATGTGTTTCCAGAACACTAGTTGAGATAAAACTTTTATTTTCGCTGTTGTACAACTGATTTCCATCAATCATTTTTCTGTTCCTAGACTCTCTGTTGGCCGAGGATGTGAGACGACAATAGCAAACGGCAAATCAGACAACCCTAACACCAGTATCATAGTCAGTAGTGGCAATGGGGTTCTCAGGTTCATGATTGCCATCTGCATCCTCTTATCCGCACTGTTCTACGCACTGCTGATGGCCGTTCCTTATGCTGAATACTTGGAGGTAAAACAAATAATCAATAACACTTATAGAATTATCGAAATATGTTGACACAAAAATGTTACACTGTTAAAGGTATACCGTTTATATAATTTTGGTGTTGTATTTCCTTTATTCCCTTTAATCAACCTCTACACAGATTAGGGCGATATCACTCGTCCATTTTTGTTGTACAGAAAGGGAACATAATGATATTTTCATAGAAAGCAACCACTTTGTTTGACATATTAAATTAAATAAAACAATAACTTTGTTTAAACCACGGAATTTATTTTGATTTTTACAACCGATCGGTTTTGCTTAGCCTAAGCTTCATCAGGATACAAAATTATTCTTTAATGAGTTTACGGGAAATGTTCCTAATATTGGACTACTGGACAAATTTAATTGATTATTAAGTATATGACTACTAATATCATCAGCTTTCTTTATTTATAGTGCTTCTAAATTATTTAATCTGTGGCCGTGACCATTTTTGTGGAGAATATTAACACCGGTACTTTTATTGAAGGTGTGATCTTTTTCAATAAGATGACTGACGAATTCTGAAAAACCGTGGTTATTTAACCTTTTCACCGCTACACGCATACATACATGTGTAAATAAACCATGCCCCAAAATTGTATGTTTTTGTATTCAACATTTTCATAGAAAATGTATGAATATCACAAGAAGTGCAGCGCACACCTGTAATTTTATATACATCTGGATAGCAGTGAAAAGGTTAAATACAAATGTTCTTTGAACAAACAATGTTCTTTGATTTTAATATAAGAAGAAAATTATTTAGTGACATTATAAATATTAAAATGTCTGTAAGTAGACTTCATGGATGAGTGACACCTCGTGACATAAATAAAAACATTGTTATTACATTGCGCCCATTTATTAACTAAGTTAAAAGCTTCCATCAAATTTATAAACCGCTGATAGTTCTGTTGTAACCTCTCCCTCTTTGACCCATGTAACAGAAAAAGAGGTCAGGATGGACCTCTAAGCGTCGGGACCATAATATGTATCATGTTTTTTTATTAATAAATATCTTTTGAAATTTCTATTATTTTCAGCCCCGTATGTCATCAGTAAGTTTCATGTGTGATGCCAACGGAGCCACAGTCTTCCAAGAGATGTGCAGTGAAGAAAAAACCTGTCATCACTGGGATAGTGAAAAGGTTTGTTTAAACAGTCATAATTATTCATAACAGAGTATGTATATAAATAACAGAAAATCTGTTTTCATCTGAACCAACAAAAACTCTTGAACGGTGAGCTCTGAAGTCCTGAAATTTGCAGAACCTTTTTATCTGTAATTTAAAGGTTAATTCAACTATTTTTAGCTCGTCATTTCCATCATGAGATGTGAAGCTTTGAAATATACATTTATTTGTCAAAACATAAGATAAGACGTCGTATTATATAAGAAATACAATAGTAGAAATATGTATAATACAATAAGAAATTCAATAAGTAAAATTATTATACAATAATTAATGTAATGGTTATATTTATGGTGAGATTAGGTAGGTATTTATGGAGTATTTGTATGTTTCAGTTGGGCTCCCTGCTGCTGTCAGACTGCCACTACGAGTGTGAGAAGCCTCCAGAAGTTCGGCCCCTGTACCTCGGTTCGATCTCCACCTCTGAAAGCCCCAGTGAACAAGACTACGACATCTACGACAACATCAAGGAGGGAGAGGGTGAAGTGGGTCCTGAAGTCGAAACACCAGTGGTATGACATGACTCAATTCATCCTGTGTTATATTTTCCGTATCCAATGCGCCTAGCTTTGACGCAACTTCATGGATGTCTCTTTAATATATCTCATTGTCTTCTATTCATCTTGGACAGATATTCCAAAGTCATCACTTCCAGTCTTCTGAAAATTATTAGTAGATAAATAAAAATCCATTCCAAAATAGTAATGGATATGTTGCTAGAAGTATTTTTTGATCTTGCATTCTCTTTCAATTAATTTTATATCAAAAAAGGAATCTTATGAGAGTAATCTATCTAAAGGGAAACACCCTCATCTTTGTTTGTCCTTAATTTTGAATATGACAGTGACTTTTTATCTTGTACTAGCAGTATATATATATATATATATATATGTAGAATAATTTTCTCGGTTTACCCGCGTAATGTAGTCCTTAGAAGGACTTTTCAACTCCTGACGTTTCGGACAAATCACATTGTCCATCTTCAGAGGCCTTATGTCTTGAGTTTTGTTTTGAACTGATCGCTTGAGCGTGTCCGTTCAATCCAAAAATCAAAACCTAAGTGGTTGCAAATCATTTTAATTGTCTAGGACGCAGAACGCGTGTAGATAAAGGGGTGGGGGTAGGGGTGGGGCATTTAATAGGCTGTTTACGCATAGTAACCGGGTTATTTTTATTTAAGGAAGTTGAGGGTAATTCTAATAATTTTGGAAGTGATGTTATCGGGGAATTTTGATCGATTATGACTTTCCAAGTGTCGGGAATTCTCATTGAGTCATTTCTAGTATTCATATTGTTTTTATGTTTATGAATTTCGATGGCTTCGCGGTAAATTCGTCTTGTTTCATTGAAAAGGCTGGCTATTGTCGTGGTATTATCAAAATCAATTTTATGACCTTCATTAAGGACGTGTTGTACTAAGGATGACGTTAAGCGTTTATTGGTGACATCTACTTTATGTTCTGCGATTCTACATGATATTTTTCTATTACTCCGTCCAATATATACCTTTTCACATGCTCCACAAGGTATTTTATAAATACCATGTGATTCAAGTGGAATGTGATCTTTGGGACTTCTTAACAGAGACGAGATTTTATTATCCGATTTATAAATTGTTTTGATTTTATTCTTTCTGAGGATTCGGCTAATTTTATCTGTGGAACCTTTAATATATGGAAGAATGGCTATTGAGAGGGGTGGCTCTTCTGGTTCAAGAACAGATTTTTTATCTTTTACTATGGATTTGTCTATTAAATATTTGGAGAAGCCGTTTGCTTGAAGAGCGTTACTGAGAAAATTATTACTGAGAAATCTTTTGGATTGAACGGACATGCTCAAGCGATCAGTTCAAAACAAAACTCAAGACATAAGGCCTCTGAAGATGGACAATGTGATTTGTCCGAAACGTCAGGAGTTGAAAAGTCCTTCTAAGGACTACATTACGCGGGTAAACCGAGAAAAATTATTCTACATCTTACACCCGTGAAAATCTCAACCATAACATATATATATATTATATTTTATTTATTGATTTCCAAGCCCACCCTGGCACAAGAGGTAATATAACTATATATATGTAAATGTAATAATATTATCAAGGTATTAATTAGGTAAATGCAATATTATCAAAGTAGTAATGAATTAAATTTAAGTAATATTATTTCATGTTTTCAATTTATTAATAAATTTAAAATAATGTTAAATTTCAATATTACAACTCTTCCGCTTATAAATCTTCTAATGGCAACTGTTCTTCAGGAGGAAGATGACGGGGACCGCAAGCGCCGCGCCCTGAAAGGCGAGCCCGACGTGGAGCCTCCGCACCTCTGCCACACCTCGGCGGAGCATCAGGTGCTGTGTGAGGCCTTCACCGAAAACTCTAAGTTGCTGAAGATCGACGCAAGTCTCCAGTCCGCCACCCCCGTCATCGAGGAAGAAGACCAGGACTCTGAAAATGCTACTTCCTGGTGTAAATATCCTATGGGTAAGCTTCAACCTTTTGAAATATGTCCAATAACCCAAATTTACAAAACGGTATGGAGTTAGATGCTGAGAAGAATGGTCAGTATGACAGCTAAGTGCATCAATATAATATCTTTTCTGGAAGAGTTAGGCATCCAAACAGTCTGTAAAATGTCTACCTACAATGTATTCCCAAATACTTTAGACACGTCACTTGCCAAATTGAATACTCAAAAGCCTGTTTCATCAGAGCAATGAAACCTTCAAAAAAAAATTATTTATGGCAAAAATAAAAAAAAAATTCTAGGAGGAAACTTCCAGTGCCTGGTTCCTGCGAAGTACGTAAAGTGGCTGGAGGAGAAGCAGGAAGACAACGCCACCTGCAACCCGGTGATCCAGTGCAATGTGGAGGACCCTTATGACTCCCCCGACAGCGTGTTGGCTGAGTCCCAGTGCAAACGCTTCATCGGAGATCCCTCCTTCAGCTTCTGGACATATTTGGTGTTAAGGTATGTTGATTGTTTTAATGTAAAATATTATGTTCATTTATAATTTAACTAACTGCAGTCTTTTCTACAAATATGTGACATTGGTCATTCACCTGAAATTCACCTTCTTGGCATTGGCCAAGAAGGTGAAGTACATGGGCCGTGACGCAGAGCTACATAGAATTACAAGTGCCGTAACGCAGAGCTACATAGAATTACAAGGGCCGTGATGCAGAGCTACATAGAATTTTTCTGCTTAAAATGTATTCACATAATTTGTATGCAATGTCTGGTGTTGCCATTAGCAGCTGCAGTAGTTTTAGGACATCATTATTTACACCTGCTAAAATGTTTTTTTATTTTTATTCTTATACAAAATTATTTAACCTGTGATCGACATTGATATACCAACGATTGATGTTGAAAACCAATGTTTGCTCCTAAATTTCATTCCAAATTTTTCTCATTACTGCGTTATTGATATTTCTTCTTTCATTTTGACATTGCATTAATTCTTTACCTTATTACAGAGTCCTGGGAGACATTTTCTTCACGGCTGCCCTGTGCTTGCTGTGCACCGCCTGCGTGATTGCCACCAGGGAGACCTCCATCGGCAGAGGAGACGTGGGCCGGCAACTCCTGTTCGGAGTCATTGGCCTCACCATTATCCCCCCGCTAATTGGCCTCATCAACCTAAATGTTCCAGAAGCTACCCCAACCTATGTGGTCCCCATAACTTCTGCAGTCGTACTTTTCATCATTGCTGCTGTGATTATACTCTTTGCAAAGTGAGAAATATTTCGGTTACATAATAATATTATACGGTATAGTTCAATTACTTACCAAGTTTTACATAGTTAGTCTACGTAAAACTTGGCCTTATAGAAACTCACATTCAAAAGACCTCACAAACTTTCTTGGTATTTTTTTGTTATGTGACTTTTCAGAAGAGTTCTACACCCCTGTGCTAGTGGGATTTTGGCGCCCTCAATCTAGGAATATTGTAAAGCGAACGGAAATGTGTTATTCTGATAGTCATTCACCAAATCTATTTTTAAGCTCAATAATTTAATCAGAATGCTGTTAATGAAATACACCAATTTCATATCATTCTTGAGCAGTAAAAATTCTCAAATAGTTACTTCTAACTCTGACAAGAAACCATATTAATTGATAAACTAAAGTTCTTTAAAACTTAAGACAAGATTTTTGTGCATAGTGCAAAGGGTAACAATTATTATTTTTATAAACAATAATTATTAATCTAAAACACTCATCCAAATTGAAAAAACCTTCCGAGCAAAGATAAATGTCGCCTAATAATATTTGGATGAGATTGTTTTAGATTAATAATTATTGTTTATAAAAATAATAATTGTTACCCTTTGCACTATGCACAAAAAATCTTGTCTTAAGTTTTAAAGAACTTTAGTTTATCAATTAATAAATATTTGACAAGTCAAAGCAATTTTCACCAATAAAATGTAGACATAATTTGTCTCGACGCCATCTATTTGAGGGATTTAGCCGTTACAAGCCTTTCTCATACTATTAAAGTTGGTTGTTTACAGGTGAAAAATATAATAAAAAACAGTAATTATTGAATGAAACACTAGTATATATTGATTAACTTGGCGGGTTTGCGATAAGCCGACGTAGCTCAACGGTAGAGCATCTGACCGGACATTAGAAGGGTGCGGGTTCGAGTCCTGCCGGCGACATTTATCTTTGCTCGGAAGGTTTTTTCAATTTTGGATGAGTGTTTTAGATTAATAATTATTGTTTATAAAAATAATAATAGAAACCATATTGTTTAAATATTTTTCAATTCAAAACTCGGGGAAAGCCGGGTAGTAAAGGAAGCTACTAAATTCTTATGGTTTTTTTCTAGGGAAATCCCATTGTCCCCTCCGGAATGGTGGTGGCATACCAAGTCCGGCATGCTAGCCCTCCCCATGAACACGGTGCGGCGTTATGGTCTGGAGATAGTGGGTGTCGTGCTGGTGCTGGTGGTCCTGGGAATCTTCTGGAGCGGACTCAACACTTATCTCCCGTGGTAAGAAGTTTAACTAGCCAAAATGCTGTCTCACAGTAAGCACAGATAATGGAATACCACAAGGCTCTAATTACAGCACTGGATGATTATTATAACCATATTTTTGTTATTCCAGGGCTGTAAAGGAAATGATTGGAAGTGATATGATTCTCAGCCTCACCATGTCGGTGGGTGCCCTCCCGGCTATTCCAGTTTTATGGAAAGCAGAGCGCCTTGTGGATTACTGCGGACACTCTAACATCTTCATTGCTGCATTCACTTTCTACATACTTAAGTATACAGGTAAACAGACACCAGAGTTAAAGCATTTCTGCACATTCTTCTGCTTTAGCCGCTGATTTGATGATCTGATATACCGGTATTTGATATCAATACCTAATTTGGCTGATACCCACACCTGCAAGGTCCTGACCTTTCTGGAGCAACTATTATTATGCGTTGATTCCAGTTTATCATTATATTTTCAACAGGAGAGTTTTCACACCGCCAATAATTTTGGAAATACGTAAGATAATAAATTTTTGTTAACCCTTTTGAACTCGGTCATTTTTCAGTTAAAAAAAAACCTCAATGGTTTTCTTTGGTTTATAAAATATTACCCTCGTGAACTTTTTTGTTTTTATAATTGAATTGATGATTTTTAAAACACCCAATATGCCACTCATAAAAGTTGTGAGAAATCAGTGAAAACATTTACATTTCAAAATATTTTTTTAAATGGTATTTTGTCGTCAGTTATTAGATATATTCATTCCTGACATTTTAAAATACTTAATTATTCTTTTAGGTTGGCGATTTTCTAAACATAATTACTTTATTTGGCCATGTACCTTTTGTATGGAATGTGTGGGACTGCACTAACCTCCCCACATACCGGAATAAACATTTATTTATTTATTTATTTTATTTATTTATATATATATTTAACAATCATCAATTCAATTCCTATATCAATGTCTTTTATGTATTATGGTGAATCAATATTTATGCCGACAAAATTGAGGCTTTTTCCAAGGTATAGGTGCTTGATTGGCACTCTTCTGTTAAGAGGGTTCAGATGGAATCGAAGATATCTATTAATTTCTAAACTACGACCATTTGACATGGTAACAAGGGCAGAGAAGAAGAAACAATCAACATTTTGGTTAATTTAATTGATAAACCTTTTGCAGGCATGGCGATCCTGGATAATCCCTGGTGGGTGCTAATGTGCGAGGCCTTTGAGATGTGCACCCTCAGCTTCATGTGGGTGACGGCCGTGCTGTACTTCAGACATTTGGTGCCCAGGAAGTTCACCAGCACCGGGCAGGCTCTGCCTGTCATTGCTCACTTCTGTCTCGGTTAAGAAATATTCCATTTATCCTCTTTTCCCTTTCTCATTTAATCTGGACAGATGTATAAGTCTAGAGGACGAACAAGTATTAACCTCTGGTGTATATGTTGAATGTCAGCGTGGCCAATTATTGCATCATTCCTTGACACTCAGTTCATTTTGGTTTTATTCTGTGAAATCTTCTAAAATATAAGTAAAGAAGTGTTTTTTTTTATATATTGTAATTACATTTGTTTAGCTTAATGGCAATAAAATAAACATATTATCTGGTAAGACGGAACAATTTACGAAAACATCATTTCGCAAAAAACAAATAAGTTATTACGAAAATAGACTCAGCCGGTGCACGGCAGACCGCGCGCAGATATACCCTCGGCACACGATGGAATATCTAGACCATAGAAGCTCGGCGTTCCAAAGGTTAAGAGATTTTTTTCTATTTTGTAAAGTTAATTTATTTATTGTTTTGAAACATTTACAGATTATTAACATTATCATACTTTAATTAACATTGAGAAGTGCGTAAGTGTTAAAGAATAGAGTTAAAAATGTTCACAGATGTGATCTAAACATAGATGACGGACTGTGTGGATTTTAGACATAAGAAACTGGAGGAAACTGGTAGCAGAACAGTTTGTTAGAGTTTCCAAGTAATTATCCTCTTTATTAATTTGGGCCTCTTAACCTTTGGAACATAAAGCTCCCACGGCCTAATATTTCCATATTTATATAGAGGGTAAAATTTTCCATGCGGCCCAACGTGCACCAGCTGAGTCTATTTTCACAATAACTTACTTGTTGATATCAAAATTATGTTTTTGTAAATTGTACCATCTTATATAATATGTTTAGATATTTATAAAAAAATCTATATATCTTTCATAAGTAGTTTCCCCATAATAGCTACTTATAATCTACATTATACGAAAAGAAAGAATGTTCTTGTATTTTCCCATCGGAAACACCAGCATTCAACAGATATAAATTTTGCATATCCGATGGGCAATCTCAGTGCACTAAAAGTTAAAGACCTAGATTAAAAAATATCTTCCCTTTACCCCTTAATTCACCTCGCAACTTAATTACATAGATAACCAATTCTACAGTAATACAGCTAATGGATGTATGTATTGTAATAAAAACAAACCTTGTTACATTTTTACTCAACTGATATCCGAACTGGTGATGTAATATCCTTAGCTCTAACCGGTGGAACTGTGGTTTCACATATCCAGGATATAAATGTATATGAATCAGCAAAAACTCTGGCATCATGAAATTTACACATCTTTTCCATCACAAGTAGTTTCAGAAAAATTACCATGTTTTTTAAATTTTGTTTACCAAATCATATTCTTAATTATTTT
The DNA here is from genome assembly GCA_022606495.2 of Halesus radiatus. Taxonomy (NCBI): domain Eukaryota; kingdom Metazoa; phylum Arthropoda; class Insecta; order Trichoptera; family Limnephilidae; genus Halesus; species Halesus radiatus. The sequence continues at coordinate 25,601 of JAHDVE020002918.1, forward strand.
CTTCAGGTCGGTGTTTCGGTGCTCTGATTGGCCTGGCTGTGAAGAAGGGCCCCCTCATCATGAAGCTGCAGTCTATCTACGCAGCCATGGCCATCGCCGCCTGCGTGCTGGGCCTGGTGTACCTGGCACTCTACCACCTGCTGCTGGCACCCTGGTGCAGGGCCTCCACCACAGGGCCCCCCAACCCCTTGGCCATGCAAGGTAACACACATCCACCTAACACGAATCTAACAACCTAACATCATTCTATAATCAATCTAACAACCTAACATCATTCTATAATCAATCTAACAACCTAACATCATTCTATAATCAATCTAACATCACCGTAAATCTCAAGCCCTTGGCCATACAACGTAACAAACATCAACCTATAATCAATATAATATCGGCTTAACATCAATCTGATATCAACCCAACATCAATTTACCATAGAGAACTCCAATCCCTTGGCCATGCAAGCTAACGAACGCCCTGACTCGTGTTAGTTACAACCTAACATTAATATAATAATCAATCTAACATCACTCAAATATCAACATCAATCAACATAACATTATTATTGCCTATCTTTATCAATAAATCCATTAACTGGTTCACAGGTTTAGTTCGTTTATGTCCTCAACAATGAACCTGTAAATTCAATTAGATGACTTGTCCAAGGATTTTGTAACCAGATCAGATGGTTGCAGATTCGATTCCTGCAACCCAATAACGTATTGGTGTAAATTTACAACATATATGAATCGTCAGTCTGGGTGTTATAACGTTACTTGTGAAGTTATCAGATCGAGAGGTTATCAGGTTTAAACTATGTATCTAAAATTACCTTTGTGATAAAGCTTAAATTTCATTAATAATTTGTCTTCTAAATGTGGTGTGCTGCGAAGATCGTGTAAGTTCCATTGTATGATAGAACACAAAATGCTTTTTTTTGCAAAACGCGTGATAGGCCAACGGGAAAATTACCATTCACAATATGCAGAAATCACAAGAGCTGTTTTCCCCGAGCTTGTCACTGATTCTTCCTCACAGAGAGTAAAGCAATGCTAAACTGCTTTCTATTCTTAAGATACTTGGCCAATTGTATGTTCAATAAATCACCTATTTAGAAGTAAAGTTCATTTGAATGATGACATTTGCATTGGCTGCACTGCTAAATGATTTTGTATTGTGTGACATGCTTAAAGAATATGGCAGCATCATTTCGGGCGTTTAGCCTTATAAGTACCTACCTATATTTTAACTATTAGAAGAAAATCTTTATGCTGAAAGGTGAGCTCTGGCATAATGAAATTTGCACAGCTTTTTCTGTCTTGATTTTTTAGGTCAACAGAACTATTTTCATCTTACAATGCCATTAAAATCACAAGGAGCTTTGAAATGACCATTTATAATATCATTATATGGTTTGTTGCATACTTTTCAACAAAATAAGAGTTGAAGATTGGGCGAAATTATTTATGAATTATATATATTATCCTGACGGGAAACTAGGAAATTGATCTGAATCTGGCAATAATATTGGCAAATAACGGACAAGCACTGAATTATTCGAAATTATGGGGCATAAAAATTAATGATGATTGTTTTTTCCATGCATATTGTTAAAGCAAGCACCGTGGAAACAGAAATGAGAGGTAAAATATTAGTGGGTGAAGATATTAGAGTATGCAGCACAAAAGCACATCTAAAAAATTCTGCATTAAATACAAATAATATTGCATGAAATGATAGTTATGTGGGATATTTATAAGTTTAAAAAAAAACCAACTTGGTTGCACTTTATAGCACTCGCCACTGTTTATAGAAAACTAAGTTTATGCACAATGTTATAAGCACCTTATTTGAAGCGTGCACTTTTTTATATTATGATACTTTTAATGTCTGCAATATAAAACTATGTCCTTTTCATCTAGTATTAATGGTTGTTGGAAATTGTGCAGTGGCAATACTGAGACTAATATACAACTTGCTGGTGAGATTATTGTCCTAGGGTGGACAAATAAAAATACATATAAAATATGCATAGTACACGAACCTCATTTCCTGACTGAGAAAAATACTCTCGGTAGCATCCTGGTGACAGACCACCATTCGGAATCGAAAAATTGCTTCAAATGGCAGTAGCCGTGTTTAGTGATTAGATCTGAAAAGTGAGATACTTTCTAATCTTCCTCTCATTCCCATTTCCTTTAGCCTTAGAGATCCCAATCACACTGGTTCCAGGCAGTCGGGACTCTAACTAATAAAGTATTACTATTGTTTTCAGGACTAAATGGAAATGGAACATCTAACGGAAACTACACTCCACTGAGGGTCTACCACAATGAAAGAGGAAGGAAGGGACAATTCAGATATTAGAAACCTCTAAAATTCTCACAATAGATATATACGCTTCTCAAATCATCAGCAAGCCTGAGCTTGCGCCTTTTTCACCCCTTTGTCTTTAAAACACATTGTCAGTTGATAGAACTACCCATTTTCATGTTTGAAAAGGTTCATGTTGTATTCATTCTTTCAATATTCCCTTTCCAGCCAGGTGGGTTTACAATTTAATTATTATGTTATCACTGTTTTCAGAATCTCAATAAATAATATTAAGTGATTTGTGTAAAGGAGTCAGTGTAAGCCATGAGGGTTATATTTTTCAACTAGATTCTCCACACCTTAACTGTTCATATTTTTAAGTATAAATAAGAAATCAATTTTCTCAAATGTAAATACATATTACATATATAGTATCCTCAAATATTCACCAGAACAAAAGTAACAATTGATCATTTTGGTAAAATCAAACTTTTGTTAATATTGTACAGCATATTTGTTAATATTGCACATCCAAATTATACTTTCAATATGATTTATTCACGCCTCATTTGTAACAAACTGGTACCCTGTATTCATATTCGGAGTAAAAAAAAAACCCTGGCGTCTTTACATAAGCCAATGACAGCCTTAAAAAGACCTCGGCTTCCAATGTGAACAGAGCATGTCTGTTATTTTTTAAGAAGCCTCATAATTTGTAATTATTATTTTTGTAATGGAAGATATTATATTTTGTATAAAATACTGCGTACTAATGATATTTAAGTCCCAATAGTGTACTGCAACACATTAATTGATGTTTGTGATAATGTATGACAGCTTTCCAATAACTTGAATGTCTGAATGTTTCTAATGAATTTTAGGTAGCTAGCGAACATGACTTTAAAATGACCAAAACATTTGGATGTACTGAATGAAGGGTAAAAATTTTGATGCAAATGTGCCTCTCTGTATTTTATCAACAAAAATAAAAAGAATCAAAAGTCCCTATAGTGAAATTATAATTTTCAGTAATAAAATATGAACATTACGTAATATTGAATAAGTTGTGTTCAAGGATCAGTGTTCCCTAGCGTTAGTCACCTCGGATTGATGTTGTGTACTCGCATGTCACTGTCCACGGCCTCTCTAAAGATTTAAGCATTTATAATGTTATCAAAACATGCACCTTGATTATTATTCATTGTTAATATTAAGGATATGAAAGAATTCATATTTATTGTTTCGTGTATGCATTTCCTAGTTCATATTTACATATTTTTTCGATGTGTTCACCATGTTAAAAATTCTGTGTATGTTTTTATTTAAAGTTTTATATTGAATATTTCTCAACATTTAGAATAAATGGTTTAATTTTTTATATTGTTTTTTTATTGACAAAAACGGAATTAGACAGAAACAATGATTTTCCACAAACCGTATAATTAGCAGTATGTAATAAGCAATGAATTACAACAGTGATTATACAATACATTTCCATACTTATTTTATTCTTAAAAATATCTTAATTTGACTACATAAAAAATATTTAACAAACAAAAAATGTAGTCTCCAAAGACTCAATGTCAATTATTCAATCCTTGAGGCTCAAAAGTTCATTCACTACATAATATAACATAGTAGGTACTAGTTGCATCAATACATACAAACCAGTGTTGTATTTGTGAAAAAGTTTAACATCAAACCATAATAGATACAAAAACAATGCCTTCATTTATTAAATACAGTAAAACCCGCATATAAAGTGAAAAACCTTATAAGAGAGTTTCACTGTAGTTTTAGGGTTATTGTCAAAAATCGTTATTATGGTCAATTGTTTGTACCAAATATCGTATCAAATTGAGTAATAATGTATTACCTAAAGGAAAAAACCATCACTGCCAGCTTCTATAATATAACGAAGAAAATAGATAATTATATTTATATTTTCATCGGTTCAAAGTTAAAACTTATTGCGTGGAATCTTTGGACCGACAGTATAGAACTCTGAAGATATATATATATGTTACATTATTCCTAAGTCTTTATAATAAAAGTATTTCACAATATCCCCGTATCCCTATTATCGATTGCAAAATTTCGAATTCCAAAGGAGTTTTTTTTAAACGTAGTTTACTAAATTAATATGAAAGGACTTTTACACTCACACATACAAAGTCGATTTTAGCTAAGATTAGCGAAATAATTTCATAAAATGCAGCCTTTGTGACAGATCTCTGGATTGAGAAACTTCTAGGAAACATAAAATATCAATGACATTTTTTGAGTTAGATAGTGTACAGATTATTATGCGACCCGGTGAAATTTTGGAAGGAGCGATTTGAGTTGATTGGAGAAGACAGATTAAAAAAAAAAGCATAAAATCCCAAAATCAATATATAAAGCTACTAAACATATGAAGTAGGCATTAATTACCCTCAGAGAATCATAACAATATGTTTTAGGAGTTGTAAGTTGGCGGTAACAGGCGTGTTGTCGGGAAGAGAGCACCAGAGCGCACCGCACATATCGAATTCCTATCATCACAAAGATTCTCTAATTCTTCCATTCACGCACTTTGAAAGCTAAGTTGTCACTATTATATACATTTACGGGTCTCAACTAAAGTTAGGAAGCCTAGAACATTAAAGAGGTGAAACAAATTAGAATTCATGCAAACCATAACACTAAAATAGAAACTTATTCTCGAGTGTAAAGTCTGTAGGTAATATACTTTTTAGATTAAAATTTAAAAAATATTCTCCGTCAACTTTGTCACAAATTTAAGAATCCCAATTGCTTAAGAGATTATATCGTAGTGCTGTGCAACTTTCAATAGTCATTAATAATTCAAATTGAATGCAACAACCAATCCTTATTAACGAAATACCAACACAAATCATCACAGAAGGCTGTACACTTCCTAAAGCCGTAATATTCTCCATATGTATTCAACTATACTGGAAAGGGGCTACTTTGTCGCATCCGTGGTAATGGCATCTCCAGATGGACCTTTGTCTGACAGGGTATTCTCTAATTTCTTTAATTCATCTATTCCAGAATCAACTTCCATTGGCTCAGAATCATAAAGCAGTTTATTTATGGTGTCTTCCCCAATGGAATCGTCTGTGGCCTTGGAAATAGGTTCGGCGCTATTGCTCATCTCACCGTTCTTATCTGGAGAATGTTTACCGTTGGATAAAATGTCATCCGCATTGCTAGTATTAGTATTATCATCTACATTGCTAGTGTTTTCATCCATGGTACTGGTGTTCTCGTCAACATTACTTAAACTATCCTGTTCGTCATCTTTCTCAGTTTCACTTGCGACCGGAGTGTAACTGGCATCGGGAGTTGCTGCATCAGTCGACTCAACTTTCTCCTGTGTAATTTCATCTTTATCTTGCCCTGAAGAGCTTTCTTCAGTTTCTTTATTCATTTCGGATTCTTCATTCACTTCGGTTTCTTTATTGATATCTTCTGAAGTATTGAGAGGATCCTCAACATCTTTCTCTTTTTCGAAACTCTTATCACCATTTTCACCACTTCCAATATCCTCGACAAATTCAGGCTCAGCAGCAATTTTGGCTGAAGAAAGAGTAAGGTTTTCAGGAACATCTGCTTCTGCCTTGGAAGAAGCCACAGAAGTTTCATCATGTTTGGCAGAGTTTTCCTCCAGTTTAGTGTCGTCTAATAATTCACACGATGCATCTTCCCCATCTCCCTCACCGGAATTGTTTTTATTAGAATCATTAGAATTTTCATCAATAAAGATTGGTTCGTCATTGATGGTGGGTTTGGTCGGTAAACTCGGCTTCTTAACTTGAGATTCTTCAGACTGCAATATTTGTACTTCATCCTCGTCATCACTCATGATATCCGTACAATTCTTTTCTTTCAGCCAATTCTTGTAGCCTGAATTTAGGGTTTCTCGGACTTCCTCAAATCGTTTGCAGGAAGTTTTGAGGGTTTGGTCAAAACTAAGTTGCATCTCTTTGACGTCACTTATGCTTTTTGTCCGCAATTCTTGGGACGAGCTTTTGAGTTTGTTGAGTTTTTGTAAAACATAATTCATTATATCAATGGCATCCACAACGTTGAACTTGAACCATTCTACGGAGCCAGCGGGAGCATTATTGTCTACAATACTCTTGGTGGGGGCCAGAGAGGTGCTGGAGACAATACGGGGGCTGCTCATTACTTTCCCCTTCTTGGTGACCACGGGAGTGGTCCAGCTGTGCAGTTTGGGAGGCTGCGAGGGGCCGGGCTTGTTCTGTCGCTGCAGACGCTGCTGCAGTCTCTGCGAGCGCCCCTGTGCAATACCGCTCCTGGCCAGACTGGCTTCATCGATAGCCACTATAGTAGCCGAGTATCCGCCCGGCATATTGGGATTGTTGTTGACGGCAAATATGCGACCGTCGGGTAGTTTGTACATTTTACTAGAAGACAGGGTGGAAGGATCCACCTTGAATTTGAGTCCGCCTGTGACCTCGTTAATGGTAACGTCGTTCTCGGTCATCTGAATGATGTTGGAGAACGCTGTGGAGGGAAGCACAGCGGGGTACTGGCGCGGCTTGGGTTCCGTAAGGGCAGACAGGGGCTTGGGTACGATCTTGGGTGTGGGGGTGAGGCACTGGACATCATCATCCGGCTTGCTGGTGACCACCGGCTCCTCTTCCTCTTCTTCCTCCGTGTCCATGGGCAAGTCTGGAGTGCACACCACCGTGTCATCTTCGTCTTGGGAGCTCATGGTCGGCATTGCTTGCATGTCAAGCCCCTGAAAATATTCAAGCCAATTGAAGATGCAAGTAGTATAAAAAGCGAGCTTTGCTTTTGTATAACATGTATGTATGTAATAAATTTATCAAAGAAATAATGAAGGTACGGCTGTCAAAAAGGACACCGCATGCTCATTATCCTGCACACATCAGGAATGTGGCGAAAAGTTCATAAAAAAAAAAAAAAAATTATTATGATTTGCGTCCAATATACATACATTCCAGTTATTTATAAATAAACACCAAAAACACAATCACATTGTTCACAAAAATAATATACATATACGAGGTGTGTTCAAAAGAAAAGGTGAATTTTGAATTTTTGCAGGCTGTGTACATTCGATTATCGATTTTTTTTGTTATGTTGGTACACATATGTTTATCGTATGTTAGCATTATCAGCCATTTTGGATTAGTGGTTTGTTTTTGACAACTGGAAAGGTTAGTCACGTTTTTGTGTGTTCTTCGATTTTTTACTTTTGAAAAAAATGGATCAAAGAATATGTATTAAATTTTGCGTTAAAAATGGAATAAAGTGCTCCAACACACTTAAAATGTTGACTGTGGCATTCGGCGAGTCTACTTTGTCTCAAAAAAGTGTTTATAAGTGGTACAAGCGCTTTACAGAAGGCCGAGAAGATGTTAATGACGATGAGTGTCCTGGAGTTGCAACCACGTCAACAAATGAAGAAAACATCGAAACAGTGAAGAAAATGGTTTTGAAAAATCGTCGAATTACTATTAGGGAAGTTGCAGAAGATGTTGGCATGTCAATCGGCTCATGGCATGCAATATTCTCGGATGTTTTGGGCATGAAACGTGTGGCAGCGAAGTTTGTTCCGAAATTGTTAAATTTTGAGCAAAAGCAACGTCGCATTAGTATCGCTCAGGAGTTGTTGAATGACATCAACGACGATCCAGATTTGCTTAAAAGGGTCATAAATGGTGATGAAACGTGGGTATATGGTTATGACGTCGAAACCAAGGCCCAATCATCCCAATGGAAGCGGCCAGAAGAGCCAATACCGAAAAATGTACGCCTAGTTTGATCAAATGTGAAGGTTTTGCTCACTGTTTTCTTCAATTACAATGGCGTGGTGCATCATGAGTTCTTGCCAACAGGTCGTACGGTTAATAAGGAATACTACAAGGAAGTTATGCAACGTTTGCGTGAAGCAATACGGCTCAAACGATCGGAATTGTGGAAAAACAAATCATGGATTTTGCATCACGATAATGCACCAGCTCACACATCAATGCTTGTTCGTGATTATTTGGCCAAAAACAACACCGTAATCATGCCTCAACCACCGTATTCACCAGATTTGGCTCCCTGCGACTTTTTCCTATTCCCGAAACTGAAGAGACCAATGAAAGGAAAGCGTTTTGCCACAATTGATGAGATAAAGTTAGAATCGAAGAACGAGCTGATGGCCATACCGAAAAGCGCATTCCAGAAGCGCTTCGAGGAGTGGAAGAAGCGCTGGCATAAGTGCATTATATCTGAGGGGTATTACTTTGAAGAGGAGAAAATGAATATTGATGAATAAATAAACACTTTTTGAAAAAATTCGAAATTCACTTTTTCTTTTGATATATATTATAGACATGATAATAAGAAAAAAAGAAATCCAGTAAAACTTCGTTTTTACGTTTTTCAAGGGAACGATAAAAAAATGTGTAAAACTGAGGAAATGAAAAATGTATGAAAAAATTGAATTAATAAATACCTACTCAATTTTCGAGCCATTTAATATGAATAAACTGTAGGACTTTCTTACTTTGAAAAACCATGAAACCTCATTTTTGTCATTATCTTGTTCTGAAAAATCTGTAAATGTCTCTTTTCTTGTCCATATATTCCTGTATTCTATTATTTTCCATAGTGGAAATAATATCCCATTTTACACACATGTCAAATTTTTTTTTGCAGTAACTCCACATAGGAGGCCATAGGGGAAATAATTTCCCTCAAGGCCTACATAATCTTTGGGAATGCTGTATGGAGGGTCTTTTAGAGGATAGTAAGGAGTGAACCTGGGTCTTAAAGAGACCCATGTTGTAGGAGAGAGGAAACACAGAGGCCGACAGATCATTCCACAGCCGAGCTGTTGAACACAAGAATGAGTCGTAGAAGCGACCCATTCTCATATGACAAATGTCAACCGTGTGCAGATGTTGGGCTTGCGTTTGGCGTGTTTCCCAACTGTACACTGGTGCCGAAGGGATCAATGACGCTAGTTCCTCAGAGCATCTTCCATTAAAATACCAGTAGAACAAAGACAGCATCCCTACCCGACGTCCATGCTCCAAAGATTGCAATCCGTTTGTTAAGATGGGGGAATCTATCAAACGGACTGCCCGTTTCTGAATAGTCAAGGGTTTTTTTTTCAGACATTTTGAAGCTCCCGACCAGAGGTGGCCGCCAGATTCTACAGTGGGGCGCACTTGCGATTTGTACAGGGTCAGCAATTGTGTACTATTAAAGTATCTGCGGGCTTTGTACAGTACGCCCAGCTTCTGAAAGGCTAACTTTACTCTGGCTTCGATGGAGCCCCCATACCTGGAGCTGGTCACTTAAGGTTACACCGAGCATATCAATGGAGGGCTTGTTGGGAAGATTGCTTTGCTTGAATTATCAACTTACAACTAATTTCGTAACTTTAACTGGATAAAACTTTTTTTGACAGTCAAATAAATTTCCTACAAAACATTATTTTGCCAAGAGATTTAGGAACATTTTTACATATTCCCGCAGAAACTGCAACTTATTACAAAAATATGAAAATTGTTATTATTTTTTTTAATATTCCTGCGAAAATCGCAACTTTTACAAAAACATGAAAACTGTTATTTATTTTTTTTAAATATTCCTGAGTAAATTATTGAGATCACGGTTGTCACCGATACGTCTGTCAAATTCCGATTTACGAAGTAGTATTGCAAAAGAATACAATAGTTTCCACGATAACAATATAATAATGGATTTTTCTTTCAATTAAAAATGTAAATAAACGGGAATTGCAAATTAATAATCGATTTCACAGGAAAAACAAGTAACCATTTAAATACTATTAAAAATGTAAATAAAGGGGATGGCGAATTATAAAAATATTAATAATAACATTTGAACATTGACCAAATTCGAACAAAACGAATTTGTTATGACATTTTTGTTCAAAAACTCGCATTTCAAGAAATTGTTTTAGTAAAATTAACATTTTCGAAAAGGTGATTAACTAGGAGTTGATCTCAAATTTACGTAAAGGTGATGAGGTGATGATTTAACCCCATTGGTGAGTAGTGGTACTAACTTATAACTTGAAAGCAGGAGGTGCCGACGCTCTCGTCGTCTCTTTCTCACACATTATTCTATATAAACTAAGTGAGCGAGAGTGACTTCCCTGTTTCCGACTTACGGTATTTATTCGATACTCAGTAGAAAAATACATAATTAAAAAAAAAGAAATATACTGTCAGGTTCATAAAAATAAATAAAAAATAAGTGCACATGCGGAGGTCCAAAAAAATTCACTTCATTTTTTACTTTATTTAAATAAAAATACGTAAATATGTAAGGGGAATCGACGCCATCTTTAATGTTGTTAGTATGATATGACATTTGTCAGAAGCGCCAACTGTAAAATCATCTTATTATTTAACCCAACCTAATACAATGTGCAATTATTTTTATTTATTTTTATGAACCCGTATACGACAGCATATTTCTTTTTTTTTTAATTATGTGTTTTTCTGATGAGTCCAAGTATCGAATAAATACCCGACTTACTATTGTAATACTCTCGCAGGGGAATTATATATAAAAAAATAATGTTGACTTTGTAGAAAAGGGGTTCGACCCAGGTATTCTAATTTTGGGTTTAGGCGATATTTTCAAGTAGAGTCAGCATGAAACTGATGTAAAACCAGGGGCAGGAATTTTTTGAAATTGTAAATTGGAAAATATTTATATGACAATCTATGAAAAAAAAACCGTGACTGGATTTTTGGCGTAAAAAGCGGGAAAACGTGAAATATGGGTGACGTAAAATCGAAGATTTACTGTAATAACAGATGTACAAACAAATGAATATTTTATTGAAATAAATGAACTCACCTGAGTCAAGCTTTCTAACGAGAGATTGAGGCTATCGTTGACAATGACATTGGAGTAGAGGTCCCGCACAGGCACGGAGTAGTTCTGCTGCGGCACATATCCATTGAACATGTTCATGTGGGGCATGGACTTGCGGCCCTGCTTTTTCTCGGGGCGCACCATGCCAACGGCGTTGAACCGCGCCACCAGCGGCGGCGGCAGACTCTGCACCATCACGGGGGCCGCCATCCGCACCCGCTTGGGCGTGCCACCAAACTGGGGGGCCATGGGGTTGATGGAAATCTGGGGAATGGCCATTTTCATGTTGGCCATTGTGTGCATGGGGACCACAGGCTGAATAGGAATCGGCGGTACTGTCACCTTCTTGATGCTGACCGGAGAACCCAATCGCTTTATAGCTTGCCGAGCTTCGTTAATAGACAGAGCTTTCTTTTGTTCAGGAGTTTGGAGCTTCACTTCGGGTAATATAGTTTTCTTCATATCGCTCAACCTCTTCTTGTTGTCTATGATAGCGGGGGCACTGTTCCGTTGTCTCGCGGTGTTGCGCTTGCAGCATTCTGATTCGTCCACCTGGCATTTTCTAAGCAAGATCACCTTTTCGGCGCTATCGGTACAGCCCTGAGCTTGTCTGAAAAAGAAAAAAAACATGTAAAACATGTAAAATGTATTTTATTGAAATAAATGAACTCACCTGAGTCAAGCTTTCTAACGAGAGATTGAGGCTATCGTTGACAATGACATTGGAGTAGAGGTCCCGCACAGGCACGGAGTAGTTCTGCTGCGGCACATATCCATTGAACATGTTCATGTGGGGCATGGACTTGCGGCCCTGCTTTTTCTCGGGGCGCACCATGCCAACGGCGTTGAACCGCGCCACCAGCGGCGGCGGCAGACTCTGCACCATCACGGGGGCCGCCATCCGCACCCGCTTGGGCGTGCCACCAAACTGGGGGGCCATGGGGTTGATGGAAATCTGGGGAATGGCCATTTTCATGTTGGCCATTGTGTGCATGGGGACCACAGGCTGAATAGGAATCGGCGGTACTGTCACCTTCTTGATGCTGACCGGAGAACCCAATCGCTTTATAGCTTGCCGAGCTTCGTTAATAGACAGAGCTTTCTTTTGTTCAGGAGTTTGGAGCTTCACTTCGGGTAATATAGTTTTCTTCATATCGCTCAACCTCTTCTTGTTGTCTATGATAGCGGGGGCACTGTTCCGTTGTCTCGCGGTGTTGCGCTTGCAGCATTCTGATTCGTCCACCTGGCATTTTCTAAGCAAGATCACCTTTTCGGCGCTATCGGTACAGCCCTGAGCTTGTCTGAAAAAGAAAAAAACATATTAAAATAAAATGTCTTTCAAATACATCACAATATTTTAATAGAATGAGTACAGGCTTTCTTAGAAGACACGGCAAATTAAGATTATTTAATGTAAGTATAATAAACAACTGAAGTAGTGATTAGAAGAAGGACTTATTCAAAATAATAATCTGCAAGTGACCTCTTCAATGAAATATTAAAGTACAGTAAAACCCCTATTTTATGTTTTTCAAGGGACTGAAAAAAAAAACTTAAATGGAGGGAAAATGTAAATCGGGGGAAATGAAAAAAACAACTTTTTTTAAAAAATAATCTTTGCTAATTTTTTAAAAACAATACATATTTTATTTTTATAAAAAATAAATCATGTAGGTAGATTAGTTGAGTATTGAAAAAAAAGTTATTTTTTTTATTATTAAAAAATCATATTTGTTGAATTTTTTTGTATTGAAAAAATATTTCATATATTATTAAAATCATCATGTAGATTAGTTTGTTTAATTTTTTTTTCTCTAATTCTTTTTCAATTGTATATATACATTTAAAAGTTTCGTTTTGAACGCCACAAATGTGACAACTGCGCCGGCGCATTGTCATGTGCGCGTCCAATCATGGCACAGATAGCTAAAATTCAAAGTGGGCGGCCAATCACGGCGTTTCGCGCCGTACGGCCGACCAATCACGGCACAACAGATAAACATGTGTCTTCTGAGCCGACTCATTGTGGGAAAAAACGTAAAAATCGGGTAATAAATGTACTAAAATACATCGGGAAATAATAACACGTAATTGAAAACGTTAATAACACGTAATTGGCGGGAAAACGTTAAATCCGGGGACGTAAAATACGGGTTTCAGTGTAGTTAATTGTAATACCCTGATCTGACAAATGTTAGCTCTATCGTCCCATTGAAACTACCCTGAATAAGGCACGGTTGTGTTAAAAACTAGTCGGATGAAGTTAAATATAAGTGGTGTATTAAAGATATAGTTTTTCATAATGTTACTTACTCCAAAAAGTTTTTTTTTATAATACAATTTTTCTTAATACTATAAGATATTTAGAAAATTTATTAAAGATGTACATATTAGAAGAGGTATGGATGCGAAAAGTGCAAGAGGTTAAGGTCACAGAGGAGTGTGGCATATCATATTCAGGAAAATAATAATGCTTAGATAGCACCAATTTATATACCTCAACAGTCTGATAATTAGCTAGTTACTAGATAATACTTATTAAGATATTAAGATATTGGACAAACTTTAACCAGTGATTCCTTAGCTTGTTGGAGTAAAAAATGTAATTGGTTTCGTCTCCGATAAATAAAATCTTTCACATGTTGTCACTGGTCACTCAGCCAAGTAACAGCCCAACCCTCCGCCCTGACCCTAACTGTTCAATACCTACCGATTTTTTAATGTTTATAGGTGAAAAAAAAGTTACCGGAGACCAAAATGCCATCAGTCACTGGTTAAAGTTTGTCAGGTACGTCCTAATACACCCTGTATATGTTATATTGTAGAATCTTACTTGTTCTTGAAGTTACAATAGAGGATGAGGACCCAGTAACGAGCCCTGTGGAGCCACAGCGGTTTAGGATTGCAGACAAAGCATTTCCAGTCATCGTTGGATTCTATCTCGTTGATCTTTTGTACGCCAAAATTTCTTTTAATGCATTTCTGAAAAAAGGTACATAATATAAAATAATGGAATTTTCAGCCTGGATCTATCCGCAAGATGAGGAAACACATAAAACACTGTCTTATAACATACATTGGGAACTTTCACAATTCAGAAGCAGAAATATAAAAAATAAGAAAAACAAAGGGTGGGGGAGCTTATTGAGGGTTGCCTATTTTTTATTGCTGACCTAGAAAATTACGTAAATAAAATAATATTAATCCTTAAAAATATATGTAGAGATGAAGAAGTAAGACACATAAACAAGAGAAAGACAGAAAAAAAATAACGACATTTGTTTACACATTCTCATATTGTTACTCAAAATATATACACAAAAATACACATTTTTATCTATAATAAATTTTGACCATTCAACTTTTTTTAAATTCTTTGTTATGCTTCCTGAAAGAGCAATAATTAAAAATTCTTCTTATTATCACTATCATCTGATTGGTTAAATAATGTTTAATGACGATATAAAAATATTTTAAGGCATGGGTATTATTATTATTATTTTTTATTATTATTATTATTTTGTTATTCTATTTAAGAGTTATTATTACTAATAAGTCTAAATAGAATTTAAAGTACATATATTATGAATATATATATTATATGTAATCCATCGCAGGCTATCCCCATTCCCGGATGTCTCATATGTGATCCATGAAGTTACGCTGAAACACATACATTGTGTGAAAAGGTGCCGTGTGGTGGGATAGATTGCGTTGAAAAGCTCTGCTTCTGGTAACAAACATTTTCCCATTATAATGTAGGAATTTAAATATAGTCAGTTTATTTGTAACCCAGAAAAGAGACGACTCTCTTTTTTCGCTCCGGGTCCACATTAAATAGCACTTTTTTCAATAGATTCACAGTTTTTGATGATTGTGACCAAAGTAGTAATGGGTATTCCTAAATTTCGGGGCAGCAAAACGCGTGAGCCAACATGTTTATTCACTTTTTCGAGAATGTTCTTTTTCTCTTGAACTGACAAAGCTTTCCTTTGGTTAGACATTATGTGTTTGAAAGAATGAGGACGTAAAAATGAATAATAATCTAACCGAAAGCAATATGAAATACATAAATAAACCGTGAATTTGTAAGACTGATAGAATAATGACAGACGGAGTGTTTACAAAACACAAACACGATGCCAAAAAAAAAGATGGCTATCAATAGACCAATCACCTTGTTATGCGCCGAACTCGGGCCAATCACAGCGTCGCTCGCCGACCAATCATCGTGCACCGTTCTAAAGACACGGAGTTCGCCCACCAATCACCGTACGCCATTCTAAAGACACAGATTTTTCCCTCCAATCACCTTACGCCGTTCGGATATCACGACTAAATCATTGTCAAGCGCGTGTAACTCCCATATTTTTAATATTTCCGATGTAAATGGCGGGAAAGAAAAAAGTAATTGAGGGGATTAAATGTACTGAAATACCTCAGGACTGAAAAAATTATACGCAATTGCCAGGAAAACATGAATTCCGAGCATGCAAAAACGAGGTTATACTGTAGTTATTACTAATTATATATAGTTATTATTAATTACGTATAGATTTTATTATTAGGGCAGTTTCTAAATAAATCAATTTTATATGGTGTTCCTCAGGGTAGTGTTCTAGGTCCAATTTTATTTTTATTATATATTAATGACCTTTGTAAATGATCATTCTTGGGTTCTTCAGTTGTATTTGCAGATACTTGGGATGAAACTTATGCTAAGTGTGAGTCAAGATTAAAAACTGTTAAAAAGTGGCTTGATCAAAACCTTTCGACTTTAAACACACAAAAAACTAAATATATTACTTTTAGCATTTCTTCCGTAAGTCAACCCTCCGTAGACCGTTCCTTAACAATGCATTGTTGTGTACACGAGTGTAATAAGGAACTACAGTCCATTATTATTTATTTTTTTTATTAATATGACATTCTAACTTAATTTTCTGTTTTTTTAATTTTTTTTTTAAAGTTCGTTTTCATGGTTAAAATAATTGTTTAAAGTTTCAATTTTTTAAAGCCCACGAAAACGCACGAAATCTATGGCTTGTTGGGTGTGACGTCACACGAGCCAGTCGGATTAGCGGTTCAATAGGCAGTAATCGATATTGTATGAATTTCATACAAAATTTCGAGAACTTTATACTCAAATTTAACTGCTTTTCATTGAAGGAAACATTGTAGAATATCAGAATCTCGTTACTATTGTAGGTGAATTGTACCTAAGTGTAAAAATACATTCATATCCGCAACTAATTAACAATTTATCAGGGTTTTAAGAAAGTCCATCGCTAACTTTTTAATAACTAGCTTAAAATCAGAATCGCTTGTGTTAAAAGCCTCTTTCATTTTTCTGCGCATGCGCAGAAAACAGACACATGCGCATTGACAGCAACTGCTGTACATTCAACTCGTGACCGTAGTCGTTAATTTGGTATGAATTTTCAAGTGCTGTAGTAAGCAATAAATAAACATGGCGCTAACTTGAAACTCGCTAAACAGCGAAAAAATTATAAGAATGTGTTGGATAAATTGAATAGGTTTGAAATATTGGTGTAACTTCAATGGCTTCATATAAAAATAAATATATTTCAATTTGTAAGAAATAATAGGTTATCATTATAAATCCCCCGCTTCCAGAATAACTGAAGAAATAATCACCAAAGTGCCATTGACGTTGTTGGAAGGGGTATAGGGTATTATTACGTATACAAATTCGTTAAAATTGGTATGAATTTTCAAGTAAAAACTCTCAACTAGTCGCAATAAATAAACATAATGATTTTACGAGCGAAATGAAACTGTAAACAGCGAAATTATAAGCTAAAAACATGATAAACAGCGGAAAAACTTCTTATCTGGTTAGAGGTGGGCTCCAAAAACGGCATATGTGACGTCAGAAGCAGTGGCACCAACAGAACATGATGTTTTGATGGTACCGTTTTTAATTCACTTTTATGTAACGATTTATAAAATCTACGTTTAATTATATACAATGAAACATATATTTTCAGAATCGGTATTTGCTGATCTATACGAATATATATTTTTAAAGCTATTATATTTTTCACTGGAGTTCCTTATTGTCAATCTTTGGAGAGAGTAGACAATATCAAATATCTTGGCTTAATTATTTATAAATATTTAAAATGGAACGATCATATAGCTGTATTAACAAACAAAATAAGAAAACTAGCCTATATCTTCAAGACCCTAAGAAATATGTTGGACAAAGTTACACTAAAAACTGTATATTATGCTTTTGTTCAATCTCTTATTTCATACATGTTGTATGTTGGGGTTCATGTTACAAGACTACCCTAGACTCCTTAAATGTTGCTCAAAAATTAATTTTAAAAATAATGTAAAAGAAATGCTTTTATATCCATCACAATTATTATACAGTGAAAGTAAAATTATGACAGTAAGGCAATTGTACATAATACAGGCTCTCTGTAAATTTTTAACAATATTGATACTGTATTTGTACAGCGCCCTTGAGGTGACTTTTCACAAAAACGGCGCTATATAAATCGTCCAAGAATTATTATTATTATTGCTATAAGGTCGCAACAAGTGCGCCATGCTAGAATGGGTTCTTCTCTAATGTATCAGTCGGCAAATAACAGAACATCATTTGGACAAAGGAGTTTTTCTTGTAAAGCTCCTTTGTTATATAATAAGCTTAATGACAACATTAAAACTATAGATACGCTAAATTTATTTTAAAAAATGGTCAAAAAGTCTATGTTAGCTGAGCTTTATCCATGTTATCCTTTATGAATGCTTGATATTATCATTATCATCTACTTATTATTTCTTACTTATTACCCTTTACTTCTTATTACTATTTACTTATAATTTTATTTTTTTTACCTAAATTTTATTATTTACTTACTACTATTTACATAATTTTATTTACATATTATTATTTACCTATTTTTATTTATATATTATTATTTATATAATATTATTATTATTATGTACTTATTACTATTTACTTATTAATATTTAATGTGTACATTATTATATGCTTATTAATATTTACTTATTATTATTATTATTTAATTATTATTATCTAATTATTATAATCTAATTTTTATTATTTATTTATTTATTATTATTATTTATTTATTTATTATTTACTTACTAATAATAACTATTTTTTTATTCTTGTATCATTATTTACTTATTAGTATTTACTGATTATTATTAAATTGTAAAGCCGCTCATCACAACACAGGATTGTCCTAGCGAGATGAGTGGCGAATGTTTTTGTTGTCATAATTAAATTTAAAGAAATTACAAAAAAAAAGCACAGTTTTACAAATTAAACTCGAACATAATAAAATAAAATAAAATTTACTTAAATTTTTTTAAAGTTAATGGAGTTATACTCATTAAACACAATAACAATTGATAAAGTAAATATCTTCTTAAACTTACAACTAACTAACTAACTATCACGCCGTTTCGCCGCAGGGGTAGGCAGAGAGGACGGACAGCCAAACAACTCGATCTTGGCATACACTTCTTGCTTCATTCACATTCATACATCGTCTCATACATTCTCTTCTATTATTCCGACTTCTGACATGGCCCGACTCAAGTATTTGATTCACTTGATCGTGCCATGTCTTCCTCGGACGTCCCCGGCTTCTTCCATTCACATTCGCGTCATACATTCTTCTTACACTCCTCTCTTCCTTCATTCGCTCCACATGCCCAAACCATCTAAGCGTCCCTTTCTTAATCTTACCCATTACGCTTACATCAGCCTTGCATTCTTTACAAATCTCAACATTTTTCACACGATCATACATGGTTTTACCACATTCGTCTCAGAGATCTCATTTCTACAGCATTCAGTCTACTTTCATCGTTCCTCTGCCAGTTCCATGCCTCACTGCCATACATCAGGTTGGTATCAGCACTCCATTGTGGACTGCTAGCTTCGCTTCTTGGACAACTTTTTGTTTGCGCCAACCGCGTTCAGTCCTCCGTTAATGGAGTTTCCTGCATTCACCCTTCTTTCAATATCCCTATCAGTCTTTCCATCTCTTGTAAACATACTTCCCAAATACACAAACTCGTCGACCTGCTCCAAGTATTCATCATTCACAACTATATTGTACACTGTTTTCATACCCTCTCTTTCAAACACCATGACTTTGGACTTACTTACATTCATCATTAGCTCATTCTTCATACATACTTTGTTCACCCTAGATACGGGGTACTGTAGATCTTCCACACTGTTAGAAATCAGCACCGCATCATCAGCATACAACAGGCAACATACTTGCAAACTACTCATTTTCGCGCCCAAGCCCACCTCTTTCAATTCTTGCATACAATTATCCATGTATAGATTGAATAACCACGGTGACATTACGCAGCCTTACTAAACTCCTTTTGTGATGTCAAACCACCCCGTAAAATCACCGTAAACACATTCCCTCGTACAGAGATGCGATTGCCTGTATAAGATTTGTATTCACACCATACTTGGACAACACCTTCCATAACTTTTTTCTGTCAACTCGGTCGTATGCTTTTTGTAGATCTACAAAAGCACAGAAAAGTTTCTGGTTTTTTTCCAGAAACTTCTGTGAGCATATGCAACGAGAAAATCTGATCCATGCACCCCCTTCCACTCATAAATGCACTTTGCACATCCCATATTTTATCCTTTGTTTTTATTTGTACCATTTCAATCAATATCCTACCATACAGCTTTCCAACTGAACTTAGCAGGCTAATAGCCCTGTGATTTCCACATTCCATTTGTGACCCTTTACCTTTGTATAGAGGCATGATCACAGCCCTTCTCCAATCTAATGGGGTGTAACCCTCCTCTAAACACTGGTTAAAAAGTTTGCATAACCATGTGAGAATTATACGGCTATCTCCTTTAAAGTATTCAGCAGCAAGATTGTCGAAACCAACAGCCTTACCATTCTTCACACATTTAATTGATCTTTTAATTTCATCCATGCTGATTTTGGGAACATTCACCCCTTACTTAAACTTACAAACATAGTAAAATATTAGATATATGTATATGTATGCAGATACTGCTTTTTTACTTACCACAATTATGTGATAAACATTCACAAATGGCAAGTAAAAATGTAATAAAATATTTAAAAAAAAAAAAAAACAGAAATTTTTTAACGGACATGCTATTTTTTACAAACTTTATTGTAATGATAATATAGAATAAGTGTCTACGAGTGTTTTAGCTACTGTGTTTTACTTACAACGGCAGATTAGAGATGATTCATAGCTGAAATGGGTCATCACTGCAGTTCTAGTTGCCGGAGACCAATGAGGAACCAGTTCTTTATCCAGTTACTTTTAGAACCGGTTCCTCAAAAAGAAAAATAATTGAGGGAGAGGAGGACTGGTTTGCTCGATACTAAAAAAGCCATGGTGTAGAAAGGTTCGACCATCCGGTCGTCCTTTTCCAGTCAAGCCTACCAACTTTAGGAAAAGACGACTGGATGGTTGAATCTTTAGATGCCATGGCTTTTTTAGTATCGGGCAAATCAGTTGTGTGGAAGGCCTAATAGTTCCACTGGCTCCAGACGTTGGCACTAAAAAATGTGAAGTAGTTTGAAACATCCGAACCTTGGTCTGATAGTGGCAGATGGAGGTGGTCGGTGACCCATCCATGGTGACTTACCTCACAGAACACCACGGGACAGCCAGAGCAGCAGTAGACCTGCCCGCCTTGCCCGCACCAGCGGCAGTACAGCTCACTGCCGTCCTCACCCTTCTCAAACTCCCCGCTGTTGTAGAAGTCCTGGCACGAGATGCACACCAGCGAGCGCAGCAGCGGATGCATGCGGTAGCGGTTGGTGTGGCGCGTCAGCAGGCCCAGGTGTTTATCGCACGCCGTGCAATGGAGGCGCCCCTGCTTCACGCACTTCAACTCTGAAAGACAAACAATTCAAATGAGAAATTGTAGAGTAAATTATCTACCATCGCACTGTTTCTCCGCAAGGGTGGGCATAGGATAGACCACCACACCGTCTTTGCACACATTCCTTGCTTCATTCACATTCATACATCATCTCATAAGGTCTCATACATACTCTTCTCTTATTCTGACTCAATTTCAAGTCGAGACATGGTCCCCCACATCTTGTATTCTCCTTACAACTCCTTACACATGTAGAAAAACATAGGACAAAGCGGGTTTATTGTAAGTTAGTTTGATTTGTGAGGACTTCAGGTTATTATTATAGATATTTTGGGGAAATAGAAAGGTTTAATTTTTATGTGAATACCGCACAAGAGTCCTACCTGCTCCCCAGTGCTGTCCAGAGCCAGTGAGATTATAAGCATCCCCAATTAGGATATGTAGTGAAGAGGGGAAGGGAAGGAGATGGGGGGAAAAAGAAGGTTGGGAAGTATCTGGCTAATCAGATCTGATCACCAAAAAAACGGCTAAAGCTATTTCAAGTAACGTTTCTATTCTGAATGGTGATCTTTCACCGGGGCGATACTGAGTATCTTCCAATGTGGGATACACCAGAATCAATGGTTATGCAATTACATTTATACAAAATCGAAAGGATTAACGTGACAAGGAGGGATGTTGAGCTCATAAAGGACCAAAGCTAAAATGGATCGCTTGACATTAACTGTTCATTTGTAATATTGCCAACATTAAATATAATAGTATAGTAACATTACTTTGACATGCTCTTCAATATATTATTTCGTGCAGACGTTATACTGTTTCCATACTAAAAATTCTGTATTGTAGAAGTGACTTACCAACTTCTACCAGTGTTTGGAGCAACATTTGTTTAGCACAGATTAGAGAGGAGAGGAAAAATGTAATCAGATATTTGAAAGAACTAGGTTCTGTCGGGACCATATTCAAGCCGAATTAATTAACATTAAAATATCAATATGTAACGGTTTTTGAAAAGAAGAGTTAAACTTAGAAAACAAGCAACAAACGCTGGTTTGCATATACCTTTTTACAAAAGAGCAGATTTGTAATTGCGATTTTTTGTGATTATTAATTTTTGCAAATAAAGAAATTAACTGTTCTACTAACCATCAAATTTCTGAAGATAATACTTGCGTTCTTCTTGCTCAATAATATCCAGAAAATCTGAATCGCTGGGATCTGAAAATAAATAAAAATTATCACGACAAATCAATTTTAATAACAGAATAAGACACAAGAAACCATTTTTAAGCGAATACGAACCTGGAATATTGTCAAGAGGATCTATTTCGCTGTTAGCTGCGTTAGAACCTGATCCGGAGTCGGCATTTTTACCGCCCTCGTCCACAATTTTAGGCATTTTGACGGAGTTAAAAACTAGTAATATAAACTATACATTAAAATATAAAGATACTAAAAATGCCAATTCTACTTTAATTGTGTGGAATATTCTAATATTTTAAAGTCTTCCCGATTAAAAACAAAAATTAAGATACACGAAATGCCTCAAAGAGCAAGCTTCTCGACAACGCCATAGAAAACAAAGGTTTTCCATAGAAATATAGGCATAGACTCTCAACTGCAGATGATGTCGAATGTCTTCAAGGCCTTTTCATAGAATTTATTTTTCAATGTTGGTTCTACTGATTTCTGGTACGAATCCGGACATGGCAAGGATGGGTAACTTACCGGAGGCTGGACACCATCATCGCTTTTTAAATTATTTTTATCCTTCTGACGTCTGCGCGGCAGTTACTGCTTTTAGTAAAAACCTGATCTTTGAGCTATTTTATTTGATTTTCTTATGACAGTGATTTTTATACTTACAGCATTATTTATTTCAGCGGAATATAAAGACACATATCTATTCTTCCGATTTATTTCGATATCCAAGATTGGTGATAAATAATTGTTTTATGAATTGCACCACAATTTTTTTAATATTTATTTCGTATTTGTACTAAATAAATTATGTTCATTTTATCAAAGTGCAATACATAAACAATCACCTTCATGTGTGTAGAAATACAAGTCTAATGTTTTTTGTGAATACAGTTTATTTGCTAATTAAATTGAGATACAAAGAATACATCTTTTTGTTAACGGAGATAACCAACCTAAGACGGTGACTTATCACATTTATTTGTAATGTAACGTTTGAGACTTATGTAAACGTAATGTTGGCGATTGACTTGAGCATTCGCTCATTGTGAACGTATTCCAACAAGAATTTTTGCCATGTCAATGCAACGAGCCCAGCTGCTCGCGGGCGAGCGTCGAGCGTACTCCGATCGGAAGTAGTTTTTTTTTTAGCGAATCCCTTTGTAATATTCGCCATCCGGCACATACACTGCTGGGGAGATTGGTATATCTATGCTGCTGGGCGATCGTCATCGCGGGCGCATCCATCGCGCGAGTCTGTTTATTGGTGTAAATATTCGGCTAATATTCGGGCGAATCTTGACAACGAACGAATGTTCAACTCAATCGCCATCAATTTTAATTGTAAATAAACGAATACCTTTTTTTGTTCTTACTTTCCCCCACTGGACATAAACTAAAGTTCTAAAATACAGCATTTGCTACATTTACGCGAGTTTTACACTAATATCACAAACAAAATATATTTCACAACTTACAACAAACGGTAAAACACTTCATATAGATAAATCCTAATAATTTAAAAAGCGGGAGGTACAGAAAAAAATAAGAATGTAAGTTTTTTCAGTGTTTCTATTAACATAGGTATCAACCGCTAAATGCAATGTTTCTCAAACGGGGTCCAATTGACTCTCTCATGGACACAGAACATTAGAAGCCACGGGCCTAGTTTAGTCTGGCCAGGAGTTTTTGAGGCCTTTACACCATCTCTTATGTCCGGCCCCTCCAATGATATTTCAAAATATCCAAAGGGCCCTTGACGATGAGAAGATTCCCTACTCCTCCATAGAGTAGAGCCATGGCCGGGTAGCACATTACTTTATTCTAGTATGTCAGTTCACCTCTGAGCATAGATATGCCAGTTTATGAGTTTATGGTATATTCGCATATAGACAATAAATAAATTCTATAGACAATAAATCTATGAGTAGAGTAAGCCTTTGTAAGTAGTGAACCAATCATGAGACCACGCTGTACATTTGCTGTTTTGTGATTGGCTAATTACAAACTTCATATTTTAGTTGTGCGCATGATTTTGCGAGTTCCGCATACAAATTACAAAGTACGATACTTCAAAATTAAAATGAAAATGAGACAGTTAACAGGCAGAATTTGCCGCTGTCGCCGGTGTTCTGTTCTGTTTTGACTTTACCAATCCGCATTGCGTGCGGTTCGTTTATTATTTTAACCGTTATTATGAAATAAAGTTATTATAACTTACGTTTTCCATAATTATATTTTCACATGGTGATAAAAATAATAGTAATATATTGTGTTCCTTTCTACATTATTATGTGACGGTGTTTTAACGAAGAAATTATCAAGTCTTGTATGATTTGTTTTTGCATTTTTTTATGTGATGTAAATAGTGCACTTTATGCAAATATCCGCCAGTTTGATAATAAAAATAAATTTGTGTTTTGTGAAAGAAATTGTTTTGACAGACCGCGTAAATTGCTAAATTTCGAAGGATAACTGCCATTGTTATTTTTTGCGAAAATGAATTACAACTGACGTTTACGTAATGATGTCACAAACAATGCAATTATGTATGAATATGAGATTAACATTTCTGAAATGAATTTGTGACAAGTGAAAGAACAATTTTCCTTATTAAAATGTGTAAATAAATGCATAAAATATATAGTTTCTGTGATTTAAAAACAAACATTTTTGACGTTTTGTTTTATAATTTTTCGGCCTTAAATTAAGCGGCAAGCATTAGCAATTTCCTTTTGGGAGATTGTGTAATCTGTGATATTTAAATAATTACATTATTAACTGTAGTAGTTGTGTGATATTTTATTACGAGAATAAGTTTTAAAGATGACCGTGACTTACACAGCGGAGGTCGCTACCTGCAAGGGGTTCGGATGTTTCCTCAAACTTTTATTCAGGTAAAGAATCCAATAATTATTATTTTTTTTATAGTCTTGTCTGGACCAGTTTTTGAATGGCTATATAAAATTAAAATATACCCTTCAGTTGATAAACAAACCTCAATAAGAAATTTACCACTGCACTAATGTGCATTATTGTGCCTACCATCGTAAACAAATAATACTAGACTAGAAAGAAAATATTAATGTGTGCGGTCATAGACCCAAGGTAATTTTTTTTCACGGTTTGAAGGAGTGCTAAAACTTTGGCAAACATCCAGAGGACTACACACAAATAATTAAAAACATTTATTCATATTTCTTAAAAATTAAAATTTGACTTAATTTTATTAGGTTTATAAATGTGTGCAATATAATACCCTTCATTTTCCCAATTAAAGTAATTATGGTTCTTTAATAAATACCCTTCAGCGAAGCCGACAACCGACTTCGCAGTAACAACCGTCAAAAACAACAAATTCTACGTAGCATTCACACACGGATTTGTCCGGCGGATCTGTCCGCCGAGCATGCCCGGCGGACAGATCCGCCTGTGTATTCTCGCACCCAGACGCGTATTTGGAAAACCTATACCAGTTCATCCCCGGCGAAGGCTGAAATAGAGTGGGTTTTATTCGCGCACCTGTAAGACTGATTATTATTGTTTCTGAACACTTGACTCCACCAATCATGGAGTATTGTTGTTGTTGATATACATAGTTATGTGCAAGTACGTATGTGGCATGCATATAATTTTATGTATCAATATGTACCATACTTTATTGAATTAATTTTCTGTAACACTTGCAACAAACACAATTTTGGTTTGTTCCTAGTCGTGTGCATAATTTTAGTTGGAACGAATTTTTAATCAAAATGCATTTTTCCATGAATTTGGTGAGGAATTTACACGCTCATTTGTTTAGTTAGCTACAACAATCTGCGGAAGATAATAATTAAATAGCTATTTTCAAATATTCAATCTTCAATTCAAACTCAAACTACACACAGCCTACCTTTGGTCGTAGAGCAATGGACGCCACTAGGTACCTACCTATTGTCATCATATTGTGGTTAACTAACTTGCCACAGATATCTGCAGCAAAGAATAGTTTTTTAATGAACAACACTTTCTGCATACATAATATACCCACACGTATGTATGTTTTTTAACGTGCTTATGTAAAAATAAATTACGTACATGCCTTTAAAGGAATTTTATAAAATTAATGAAGATATTATCGTAATAATTATATTATGTAACATACTTTTTCACCGGTTTAAAGTTTTTACGCAGCGCTTTCTCTATTACCATAAAGCCAATATCAGAAAAGGGTGCAGGTAGGGGCAAAATATTATTTCTAATTCTTAAAAAAGACACTTGGGAATATAAAAATCATAATATCTAACCTTCGGGAAGTTTCGACAGGAACGAAAGGTTTAGTGAAAGTTTATAATTGTCATAAATATGAGGAATTTCGTGTTATTAGCTATACTGAAAAAAAATATTCTTATAAATATAAAAATTAAATAGTATTCTTGTCCAATAAAACAAAAATAGTTTCCAGTTTCCAATTAGAACGCTAGATATGTGTGTTCAAAGTTTCACTTAAATTGTGGCAATAAATCGGTCGTTTAAAAAAGTCAACTTTGTCGTGTCATTATAAATGAACGGAATAACCCACAAAGATATAATCACAACATAAAAAGTTGATGGATCTAAAATTTAGAATCAATGATTATTTTAATCCTCCGACATAATTCACATGAATTTTGGGATAAAATGTACTATTTCGCCTAATAGTGCGCTGCTCGGGCCAGCCTGCCCATTTTATCCGGACCGATACGAGCATATCCGCGTGCGAGTGTGCACAACGGATCGGTCCGCCAAGCATGACGTCATTCGGCGGTCCTACGGAGTGGTTGTGTTTGTGCTGTTAAAAACGGAAATGATGCCTTCATGCGGTCCGCGAGCCGTATCAAAAATCATTTTAGGGATTTTGTTGTTTAGCAAAATGGTTTACAGGCAACTTTAGTCTGTCTTCAAAGTTTTGAATCAGCCTCTCAAAATAACGATTTTTTTTACATATTCTTGAAACGATAGAATTTTGTGGTTTGACACGTATTTTATAAATAAATAAACAAAATAGAGTTAGCCATGTCAAGTTGTATGTACCCAACCCTTGCGGCCCGCGACCAAATTAATAATGTATAATTTGGCGCTCCGGCTAAAAAGGTATTTCGAACTAAAATAATATGATTTATCTTATGAATTTTTGACCTTCTAAAGTGACTTCAGAAGGCCTGCAGGCATCCATCTACAAATGGATATGCTACGCCTACCAGATCATGACGAGATGATAGCTTGGCAAAATAACTGCCCGTACGTCCTCACAAAGTCAGTCGATGGTTAGTTTATTGAACCCAACATAATTATTGCAGTTAGGCGAAAATTTAAGCGTGCCTCAAATATTTATTCACGAAATTTCATAGGTTGCATAGCCTGTCGGGAGTGAATAAAGAATTTTATTTACGTAACAAAGCTGGATCCCCCCAAAAAAAATTATAATTTTTAATAAGGTATTTTCTCGAACTATGGATTCCATTAAAAATGTGTGGAAGATTTTAAGTTTATATTTGTGAATCTGATCATCGCACTAAAGATGTGTAATTTTAATAATGAATTATTGTTTTAAAAAACGATCTAAAACCGCACATTTCGAAATGGTTCGAACTGGCTAAAACGTCATTATGATGTAGATACGCTACTGGCTAGTAAAACGGCTGTCACCGACGGTGGTCGGCGTGATATTAACAATGCCATATTCAGAAATAAAAACAAACATGTCGTTTTGGCGGTAAATCAAAAAGGCGCATTATAAATCGTTATAGAAAATTTATTTGTTAACATAAAAAATGACATCGTCATCGTAATTTTATTCTTAATATTTTTTTGACAATAAAAAAAGTGAAAATACCCTATTCTTAAATTTTTCATCCTTTATTTACTATTACAAAAAATGACGAGCCCAAACAAAATGCAAGGCGTAGGTAATGTTATGAACAAAATGACCTTCCTTTCATGGTTTCTTAGATTGTTTGAAAATGTAGTGGATGGAAGAGAAATTTGGGCTCCAGTAAGACATGGCACGATCAAGTGGTATGCATCATTCTCACTTGCTTCGATTGAATTCCAGTACTTTATTTTAGTATTTTTGTAGAAGTCGATAACAAACCCGTAAGGGCAAATCAGGAAGAATAATAATTCTTTATTGAATTGCCCGTATTCGGTAGATAAAAAGAATTCACATTATTAACACCAATTACTAAGCATTAACTACATAGTAATAAGGAACTCCAGTGAAAAATGTTATGGCTATAAAAATATATATTCCTATAGATCAGCAAACGACGTAACTTTTATTATTTATAATTTATACGTAGAATTTAAAAATCGTTATTTAAAAGTGAATAAATAATCATCTTATCAAAACACCTTGTTATGTTGGTGCCATTGAATTTGGAACAACTGACATGGTTTGGGCATGTAGAGCGAATGGACGAAGAAAGGAGTGTAAGGAGAATATATGACGCGAATGTGAATGAAAGAAGAAGCCGGGGACGACCGAGGTAGACATGGCACGATCAAGTGAATCAAATACTTGAGTTGGGCCATGTCAGAAGTCGGAATAACAGAAGAGAATGTATGAAAGTGAATGAAGCAAAAAGTGTATGCCAAGATCGAGTTGTTTGGTGGTCCGTCCTCTCTGCCTACCCCTGCGGGGAAACGGCGTGATGGTTAGTTAGCTAGTAGACGTCACGTGTGTATTCTATTTTTGGATTAGTATCGACATTTTTATTTTTGTTTTGTATTTTAAATATGTTTTTTTTGACGAAATTTAATCTTAATTTCTTTAATTGTTGTTCAATGTAAAAAAAACTGTTATTAATGATATAAATTAAAGTATTCTTCAGCAAACCAAGTATCAATACGAATATTACATTAATGTTGTTGCTCAATACTATTATTAATCTTTGAGTTAAAATTTCTAAAAAGATATATAATGTTATTACTTATGTTTAGTTGTGGTTTACTAGGAATAGAATATGTAATTATGTACGGTAAAGCTCATCCTTGTTTTGACATTTGACATTCTAACTTCAAAACCGACTGGCCATAGATTTGGAGCGTTTTGGTGGACTTTGAAAATTATTTAACTATGAAAACTAACTTTAAAAAAAACGAAATATAACTTTGCAGACGACCAAAAGAGGAAAATCGATCAATATATCTAAATTTGATATTTTGAAATCGGTTATTCTCATTATTGAATCCCCTTATTTAATAAAATTTATTACAATCTGTTCATTTTAAACAAAAAACCGGCGTCGTCGTTTGTTTTTTAGCGAAGCATTGTTTTTTTTTAAATTTGTCATTCATCTTCCTCCAAATCGACGGTCTGTTTTCCGATAGATTCTTGGGAAAACACATTCGATTTTTCAAATGTTTCCTTAACATAATTTCCGTCATTTCGATTAGGTATCAAATTGTTAATGCATAATACTTATGGTACCTAATCATTAACAAATAGGGGTATTCGTGTCAGCGATCTATAATGGCGAGTTCACGTAACTATTATTATTTTCCTTGGAAATGCTTTCAAATGCCACCGTAGTAGGGACAAATCAGATAGAGCTCACCTGTATTTAGGGTTGTACTATGGAATGGCTTTGCGTAATGGGACTGTAAATAAAATTATTTTGGTGGCTCTTTTTGGGTGTGTTGATGTATATGTAGGCGAGTACGTGGACTCGGTACAGATGTATTATGTTATGTACTAATACGCTTACAACGAAAAGTGGTCAAGTCAAAGTCCTTTGTTTTTGTGTTGTTTTGGCAAATAAGATTGAAGATTTTTGCATTGATGCAGGCACATAGTTTCGCAAGTTAGGATATTTTGTTTCATGTACATGAAAATATTCTGACTTGCGAAGCTGCGAGTTTGTGTCTATGCAAAAGACTTCAGTCGTCAGCAATTTAAAGAGTTACAAAACAACGGACAGGAATCTTGACTTGGCCTTAATTCGGGTTCGTAGATTTCAAGTTTTGTGTTTTGCTAATAGCAGTGGCGTGCATTGCTCTATCATGGTGGGCTGTTTATAGGTTTTTAACGTTTTTTTTTCCATTCAGACTGTTACAGTTTTCAAAACTTAGATCATCATATTCAATTTATATGACAATATATACGTAACTGAAGCCCTAAGGCGTATTATGTTGTAGTAGAGAATACTCCAAAAACACAATCAATAAATTGATAAAACCGTAGGAAAAGGAATAGTTTAGTAGGTAATACGTTCATAAATCTTATTACGAGATAGTAAGTAAAAAAAAAATAATAAAAAAAAATAAAAGTAGGTAATCGTTTTCTTCAGTCAAAACTTTGTTAATTAATTTTTTCCTCCACAAATGGCGGCACCGCAAAAAAAAACATCCTTTTATGTTAGTCTTTAACCTAGCGGTAGTGTTTGAAACTAAAAACAGACAATTTTTGAAAGGGGTAGAACCTTTAGTGGAGAGAAAACATTATGTCCCTAATTTCAAAACATCTATTTTTTCATTACAAAAATCATTAGCAGTGGAGTCTTACTATTTCACAGCTTTTAGTAGCGGGATGCGGAGGCGTGTGCTTTGTGTAATGTATCCCACAACAAAACTAGATTGAGGAAGTATATTGCAATAAGTCAGGTTGCAACTAAATAGTACAAATTTGTCAAAGAGAAACATTTTATAACTGTTAAATATATTCACAAATTTATGGAAAAATACAGTTTGATCAGTTTTTTTTCTTCTTTTTTGTTTCGTTTTTCTTATTATAGTAAGCACAACTTTCAGCCATTATGGACTGCACGCCACTGGCTTATAAAGATTTCACGATTTTAGGAAAGAGTAAACACATACTATTGATTGAGAGGAGTTCCTTTGTTTATTTTAATCATTTTGTAAATCTACTTTGAGCTAGAGCGAAAGATTCGTTCAATCCGCCATCCGAAATTAAAACGCTGCAATACCCTAGATTTTACCACCGTTCTTCATAATCGATCTAGCCACATTCAGACGAAGAGTAAATAATTATTAGAATGGTCGCTATGGTCTACAGTAAAATTGTAATTTTTTTAGTTGCCATAAAAAGACGCTAGACTGCCTTTTTACCCCCGTCTGAATGCTACTAGTCTCTCCCCTGACTCCAGCTAATGGGATCATTCATTGCATTCATGTAAAAATATTATAATGTAGAAACATATAAAAATAAAACATTTAAAAAATTCTTGTATAGCTTGGCATTTAATTATAGATATTTATTATTTTGTAACTACAAAATGTCATTATTATGGCAATAGTAAGCTTGATGACGACTTTGTCTTTGAAATGTGTTCTTCACATTCAAATGCTTTCACATATTCGCGTTTAAAGAAACAAAGCAAATCATCATAGTATTTTTTTTTACTTTTTAAAATTTATAATTTGGATCTGTGAATTTGTTTTTTTTTGTTGTTATTTATCTAATATCTAATACACGGTTATTTCGATACATAAAATTTTAGAAATACAAAAAAGTCTTTCCATGTAATTATCTTCCTTGCAAAGCGTAATATAATAATAAAACGTTTAAATATACTTACTATTATCTTAGAATATGATGTAGATTCACCCGCTTTCGGAAAGTACTACTAATTTCTGAACACCGTTTGGGCACTCGGACCATTCCGTTTTTTTTTAACTTTAATTTTCCTACCAGCCATCTTTGTGTTGCCATTTAAAACCTTTTAAACGATCGCATGGCCCTCCATTTTTATCTACTTTTAAATGTCAGACAGTACCTATCGTGGGTGTTTTAAAAATAATTCAAATAATATATTTTTAGATGTTCTCAAATTCAAATAAAAAACTTTTAAGTATCACTGGGAAAGGAAAGCGTTTAGTTATCCCTTTGTGTGAATTTTAATTAACTTTTCCCATCATGCAAATTACTAAAATGTATTTACTAATTTCTTTTCCAACATCATTAATTCGAATTTTGTTAATCCATTGTTTTTGTCTGTAGATATTACTCAATTTTTATATTATTTGCTGAAAGCCACTTTCATATTATTTCTATTCTAAATTCTAACATTATTTCAGTACTTCGACTTTTAAGTTAAGTTAAGCTTTGATATTTACTCAATATGAAAATTGATTTATTTAATGAAGCTGAACGGGACGAAAAACACAGGCGCAAGAACATCAGCTTTGTTTTAAAAATCCCGTATATTTTAATTACGTAGTAATTG
The DNA here is from genome assembly GCA_022606495.2 of Halesus radiatus. NCBI lineage: Eukaryota > Metazoa > Arthropoda > Insecta > Trichoptera > Limnephilidae > Halesus > Halesus radiatus. The sequence continues at coordinate 58,157 of JAHDVE020002918.1, forward strand.
ATCACTTTTTGTTGCTCTTCGGAGAATCCATTGTAAAGGATCATGCTAGATAAACAATCCACTAATATTAATAAAATTTGTATCCAATTTGACAGATGTTTTTCCCTCCGCATTCCGAATTTATATGTACTCGTTACAAAATTCCCTTCAAAACTTGAGGTTTTATACAATTAAAAAACATATGTAATTTTTTCTCTATTCAGATTTTTAGTTGAATAAGTAATTCTATGAAATTCCCTAAATTGAAAAAAATCGCAGAGTATGCTCCAACAAATATAAATAATGAGAAAAAAAATCACAGCTTTTATTTAATCTCTGCTTAAATTATATTTTTTAAACGTTCGTTTACGCCCTAAGCGCGTTCCCTCTCTTCCGTCTTAACATATCTCCTTTTCAAACAATGTTCTGTTTCCGCCCAGAGGGTATTGCTGGGTCGACGTTTGTAGAATTCGACGTCAAAACCACCTCGACCAAGGCCAGGTATTCTGACCGGGATATATCATAATTATATACGATCTTACATAAATAGCAGCCCAACTTGTTCACTGTCCTTACCTGAGGTGGTTTTGGTCCAGCCAGCTGGAAGTTAATATCATGTCTGATTTCATATGAGGATTTTATTCGTCTCTGTGTATTTTTTTTATTCATGAAAGTACTATCTTTCATACTTTATATCAACTAGCGTTATATTTCTGCTGCCAGGCGACTTGAAAACTAATTTGCATACAATCATTTTAAACTAAGTACCGTGGAACCTCGCTTAATAAGCATAATTCCTTCCAGAGTCTTACTCGTAATGCGAAACACTCGTTAAGCGAAACAATTTTTGCCATAGGAATCAATGCAAAGGTTTTTCAATCAAAAAAGTTACTTTTATAATGGAATTCCACCATGTATTGACAGTTTCAAAATTAGAATCTCGTTATTATCTATGATACCTATTTCTTTTTTACTATAAAGCTGTTTAGAAACATTTTTTTTTGTTTTTGCTGGGCTTCAAAATTTAGTGAAAATGCCACACGGCATTATCATTAAATAAATTTTATAAACAGTCACTGCCTTATTAGGGCGATGCTTCTCGATGTATGATGCAACAGTTTCTGGCAGCTTTCAGCATTTCTCTTATTGCTGGGGAAGGTGTAGCTGTGCTTTGCTGTTACCCCCCCCCCCTTGACGAACTCTCCTCCACTGCAACTCCATAAGCAATTCGGTGGTCAGCTCCTGGCTGTGCTCTTCCACAAGCTCATCCACTTCCACCTGTTCCATGCTCTCCTACATGCTTGCGTGATTGGCTAAAAGTTTTATGAGTGTTGGTGGTGCGATCAGTTTATGCGCAAGTGCTTGTGCTTTGGTTTTGTAATCCCGGACTTTCCGGTATTCTCCTCGTCACTCGTTATGCCAAGTTTGTCATTTTTTTAAAACTATTTGTTTTGCTTGTTATGCGAATTACTCGTTATGGGAGGTGCTCGTTAAGCGAGGTTCCACTGTACTTAATAATGTGCAATGGCCTTAGTCCAGTTCAAATTCTGATGCAAATAAACTTCCTTACAAATATGATAACAGCATTACAGTTTCCTTTTATTAAATTAATAAACACACGATGATAATTTTACTGAGGTTTTGTACTTTCCATTGTGCAAATGATTTAGTGAATAGTATTATTTATTATAAGAATAAAACATGGTACTTTTCTCATGAAATCAAACATTTCTAAGATGGGAATTAAGTGGTTGTGGTATGCGGTTGCAATAAATATACCAGTGTGTGGTCAGCAGGTGTCATAATTCTATAACAAAAAACAGTAACTACCTTTCATTAGTGCAACAGTTCGTTCTTATTACTTCCCAACCTTCCTCTGACTCGTCTCCTCCCCTTCCCCACTTCCTTCAGCTTTACATGCCCCAATGAGGTTTTCGCTTACACCGGAATTTCATGTAATTTACCTATGTATCATATTAATTAGCAGATGCTGAGAACGGAATTTTTTGAATTTTTGGAAAATACCGAAAATAATATAAGCTATTAAAATGTTAATTATCTCACTGGCGCGGCCATTGATATCATAGGTGCGGCAGTACCCGTTACTGCCATTCGGATTGTGAATTGTACTGATTGTAGCTGGTAACGTCACGGGTATACGTTTTTTCTCAAATTAACTTTGAAATCTCATAACTTCGTCATTTTTTGAGATATCGAAAAACTAATTTTACTGTCACTATTAACAATATAATACACTTTTTATCAATATACAAAAAAAAAGTATACCACCTCATAAGTTTTTTATGTCCTAACGGAATTCCACCGAGAATCGGGAGTTTCAAAAATAGAAAAATAATAATTTTGTGTTATAGTTTAGAGTTGTCCACATAATTCAAAATCATTATCAAAGTAATTTACAGCAGGTGATATAATTTCAATACTGATAAAATTAATTTCTTCGGCTCAAGTTTATGGGTTTAGGCAACCAATATTTGGTTTTCTCATCAGAGTGTTATTTATGGGGGTCAACAAACTTGTTAAGTACCAAAGGAGTTATGATGTTTCTAGGTGTGTATAGGTGAACGCGTAGAACTATGTGAATGTCAAAGTGTTGGTGTGATGTAATTTGTGGTTTTGCATGGTGATGTGGAAATTACTTTGATTTTACAATGTTCTGAAGACAGTAGTTATATAAAATTATCGTTAAAATAATTATATATAACTACTGTACTACTACTATATATAAAAAAAACCTGTTTACGGACATCTAATATTTATTTTGGTCATCAAATTGCTTTCGATAATTTGAGTAATCAGTTACCCGACCTGAAATTTTCGGGTAAATAAATAATTCCGAATTTTCGTATTTTTCGCTTGATATTCTGACATTTTAAAATAAGAAAGTAATATGGTATGTTTTAAATATTTATTTGTCTGTGGTTTTGTCAAATTTGAATAGCCATAAAATGGAACGCAGATAACTTCAAGTCGAAGACTACGCGTATTGTCATTATTTTTTCTATTTAAAAAAAACAACATAATTCTTTTTTTTTTTTCAAATCAATGTATGCTCAACTTTTGTTGCAAAATAACCAAATTTCACCAAAATAATGCGAATTTCGTCGAAATATAACATCGCCTTTTCCAAAAAATAACGCGATTTTTTCAGATCTCTACTTATACGTAATAAGTGCACCAATTTATTTATTGATGTTTATCACAGTTTTGCTTATGATTACTATTTCGATGAGACACCAAAGACACCAAAACTATGGATTTTAACAGAACCTGATCATTAGCTTTTATTAGGTTAGGTTACTATTTTTCCTTTTTTTCAAATATTTTAATCTAATAAAAATCGCTGCGGAATGACCAGCCGGCCTTTGTGTTTCCTTCCCCCTACAACATGGGTCTCTTGAAGATCCAGGTTCACTCCTTCCTTTCTTCGAAAAGACCCTCGACATAGAATGCTCAAAGATGACGTCATAGACCCCGAGGGAAATAACTAACCTTCCGTGTACGAGAACGTTACCTCGTAGATATACTATAAAAATTAATAAAATACGGAATAATACATTATTATTGATGAGTAGGTATCTTTTTTTAATGTGAATACCGCACAAGAGTCCCAACTGCTCCTAACCGTCTGGAGCCAGTGAGACTATGGCATTCCCAATTGGGGAATTTTGTGAGGCTGAAGGTATTGGGTAGGGGAAGGAAAAGGGGAAGAGGGAGGTGGGGAAATATCTGGCTATTCAGATCTGGTCACCAAACACGGCTTAAAGCCATTTCAAGCAACGTTTCAATTCTGAATGGTGGTCTTTCACCAGGGCGATACTGAGAGTATCTTCCACTCTGGAACGTGCGCAAATATACTATATATATATATATATGTATCTAATACCTATTCACATATTTAGCTCATAGAAGGCTGTTCAAGTTAATACCAGATAACCAAAATATGCTTTTGGGGAATCGATAACCTATAAATTGCTGCCCAACTTTTGGTGCTCAAATTGTACGATCGGTGGCAAAGTAAAAGTTGTTTTTTCCTATTTTTTGCAAGAGACGAATTCCTTTCAGAGGATTTGGTAAAGCTGCGTGGGAAGAACATGGCAGAAATCGCCCTAATCTCCTACTCAGTATTTATAATAATGATTAGAAAGTGTTTTTTTTTTTTTTTACTTTTTGTTGCGTTATTTGAAATTGCATAATGTGGATACCGGGTGATTAGTAAGTGTTGAGGTGGTCCATCGTTAACCGAGTTAGATTATGAATGCCAGATATTGAAAAAAAATCTTCATAAATATTACCCCTCCAGTACGTATACGATAGAGCCTGAAATGCCCACCCTTACAAAGTGACGTGTGTAAGTAAAATTCTATTTTTGAACAAAGGAAAATGTTTCTTCAATAAAATAGATATTCTTCGTAATCTGTTGTCGCGTCGGTACATTCCATGAAACGGTTGATTTTATTTAGTACTTACTTACTATTAATTGTTATCGTGATTTCTTCAAAAGATTGGTATTCACTCACTTTTTGGCGTCATTATTAATAAATATTGAGGTGATTTTTCACAAAAACGGCGCTATACAAGTAATCCAATTATTATTGTTATTATTATTATGTGGATGAATTAAAAATTACCTTTGTATTCACCACCTTATTATTAGTATTCCATATATTCCTGACGAAGAAAGCATCGCTTTCGAAACATGTTGATATGTGTATATTAATAAAGCGGTGAATACAAAAATAATTTTTAATACATTTATTAATTGTTATTGTGTTTAATTCACATAACTAATTTTTTTATTTAAAGTAAATAAATTTAATACTATTATTATTAAGTTCTGTAAGTATTTTAGTTTGTATTATTATGAGCGCTGTTTTGGCGTTCAAAGCCATTTTCAAACTGCAAACTAGAGATAAAAAAAGAACTAATGATCCTAATGTAACGTTAACAAATAAAATAAGAAAAATTATCTATTCACCGCTTTTATTTTCACAAAATCAAAACAATAAATGTATTTCTTTAAAATAATTATGGATTTATCACACACATTTAAATAGATTGCCTTAATAGCATTCACGCCATTATAAAACAATTAAGAAAAACCTATGAGTACCTCACAGAATAGAGAATTTTAATTATCACAATTATTTTTGAATAAATCAGTGTTAACCGGCTAAATTAATTAATCATTTCAAAAACAATAAAAATTATAATCGGTTAGGGGTAAATAAAATCATATAAGTAAGTCGTCGAAATGTGGCCTAACGACAGTTTGAAAATGGCTTTGAAAGCCGAAACAGCTGTCACAATAATAAATCTAAAATACTTACAGAACTTAATAATAACAGTATTAAATTTATTTTCATTAAATCAAAAAAAAATTATGTATTTTCTACATAATTAAAATGATGTATGGCAGTGAGGCATGGAACTGGCAGAGGAAGGATGAAAGTAGACTGAATGCTGTAGAAATGAGATCTCTGAGAGGAATGTGTGGTAAAACCATGTATGATCGTGTGAAGAATGTTGAAATTCGTAAAGAATGCAAGGCTGATGTAAGCGTAGTGAGCAAGATTAAGAAAGGGACGCTTAGATGGTTTGGGCATGTAGAGCGAATGAACGAAGAGAGAAGTGTAAGGAGAATATATGACGGGAATGTGAATGGAAGAAGCCGGGGACGTCCGAGGAAGACATGGCACGATCAAGCGAATGAAATACTTGAGTCGGGCCATGTCAGAAGTCGGAATAACAGAAGAGAATGTATAAGGCATTGTATGAATGTGAATGAAGCAAGAATTTCCCCTTTTCCCCACCTTCCTCTCCCCTTCTCCTTCCTCTCGCAATACCTTAAGCCTCACAACATTCCCCAATTGGGAATGCCATAGTCTCACTGGCTCCAGACGGTTGGGAGCAGTTTGGGACTCTTGTGCGGTATTCATATAAAAAAAAAAAATGCCATGATCGAGTTGTTTGGCGGTCCGTCTTCTTTGCCTACCCCTGCAGGGAAACGGCGTGATGGTTAGTTAGTTAGTTAGTTTAGCTCGTGGATTGATATCGCGATTAAATTTTATCAATTTCCATAACACCAGAAATCACCGTTTGAGAGTTTTTGCGATTTATAAGATTCTGCATTGTATCTTGTTTTATTATTAACTGGTAGATTGTCCTTAGGCTGCTGCCGACAATTGTTTGCAAGTAATCTACGTTTGTATGTGTCGATAAAAAATGTGGGTGTGTCCACGTTTTCTATTTGTATGCTGCGGTACAGATGTATAACTTAATACATAATGTAATATATAGTCCTGCTACTGAGAGTTCCGCTGTAACCTCTCTTTCTGTTACATGCGTCGTTAATGAGAAAGAGGGAGAGGCTACAACGTATCTATCAGCGGTATGCTTATAACGTGACACGTGTGTGTGAGTGTAGAACCTGTATGAGGTGGTAGTCCAGGTAGCATGTATCATTAAGTTTATCCTTGACCACGGTTCGAGCCTGAATCCAACAGTCAGTCGTGTCTAACTAACCGTTTGGAGCCACTGTAAACACGGATTTGCCATACGTATTCCCATGGTGAGTGCATGTCCAAAGTTTAATCAATATGCGAAATGCAAGCTAGAACTTCAATAGTTTCGCTGTAACATGCGAAAACTTCAATCATTATGCCGAATGCATGGCGTGCAAAGCTTCTAAATGCACTACTGAGAAACTAACCACTCATAGAGATTGATTGTTTGCGTTGATTGGTGTCAGGAATAGGTTCAATTAGATTCATGACCTAATGGGAACACACTAATGACACACAGTGCTCTCATTCAAGGGTTTCCAGAAACGTGAAAAAATGTTTTAGGTAGTTGGGTACTGCACTGGAGTTCCAACTATCCGAAGCTAGTGGATCTTTTAAGCACCTCAAAAAAATTATCTTAAAATTGTACATATATGTACAGTGGTTACATAATGTCCTAATATAAACATATAACATGATATAAACAAAAAAAATGCAATTGAACTTATAAACTTAAACGTTCCTAATTACAAAAATTAAAATTTACACTTCACAATATATTAAATAAAAATTAAGCTCATTTTCCTCTTCTTTTATATTTTTTAGGCATGTTGTGAGGCTGTGGGAAGTTGGGGAGGGAAAGTAGAAAGGCTAGAGGGGGAGGATTTATACGTCTATTCAGATCTGCTCACTAAAGATATTGCGGTGTAATTCAATTACTACAACTAGGTAAATCCGCAATCAGCACCAAGGTCAATAAATGAACTTTACTTCCTCGCCCGTGTATGCCACAACACATGATGTATTTGTGGTATACCCATGTATGTGAGGAAATAAAGGCATGATTTTTGTGTGTAATTCGAAAACGCTGATTCGGAGTTACCTGTAATTAATTAGTTCTCAATAGCTAAATAACCATTTGAAGCAATGTTTTGTATCTGAATTGTGGTCCATCACCAAGATAATACTTAGTATAGGTATCTCTCAATATACGTATCGTAGATATTTATTATTTTGTAAACCGTCAAATTTAACTACAAAATGTCATAACTATGACAACAACATGGCCTTTGACATTTTGTTATTTGTGTTGAAAAAATAGCATTAAACTATTATCACCGACCGCTATTTTTACTTTAGTTATTTATTAATAGTTTCAATTTATTAAAAATGAATAAACCAATATTAAGTGGAACGAGAGAAGTGTATTTCTCCGCTCTTAGCCGAATTTCGATCAAGGAAGCTAGTGTCCAACTTTGTGTTGCCATTTAAGACTTTTAAACTATCGCAGCGCTCTCAATGTGTATCTACTTTTAAATGTCAGACTATACATGTTTGAAAAACCGGTTTTTTTAAACTAAAACTGCCTATGCACTATAATAGAAGATTATTTCATTGTTGGAAACCCGTTTTTACGGAAATTGGATGACACCACTGCATATTATCATAGATAATTCCTATAAGATCCTGCCGCACCCGCAGGAGTGGGCGGAGAGCTCATTATAATACTATGTGGGTCAGGAGGATGTTTCGATTAATTAACGGCGAGCTACGACGTCACAAGGTCTTGAAGAGAAATCATTGAAAAACTTTTGGGAGATTTTCGTGTATGCCTGCATAATCGATATTCTATGTCCGCTTCACTCGCAATCGCCTGAAATATAAGCCATTTCGTGTTATGCAATGTAAAATTATCGTCCTTCTTATTCGTGTTGAATATACGACCCCATTTGACATGGCCTCAACACACGGGGCATGTCATACGAGGCTCATTAGAAAAAAATACTTATTTTGCTCTCCACTGGAACATCAAAATGTTTACGTTTACCCATATGTTTCTATTTTCGCCAACATCACAGATCAAATAAAAGTTAGACATGAACTAAAGCGAATCCCTCGTCGAATAAGGAACTCCAGTGAAAAATATAATGGCTAAATACGTGCGCATTCTGTTTTTGGATTAGTATGAACATTTTTATTATTCGATTTTGTTTTGTATTTTAAATATGTATTTTTTAAGTTTTGCGAAATTTATACTTAATATAATTGTTGTTCAATATAAAAAATAAAAAAAAACTATTATTGATGATAGAAATTGGAGTATTCATGAGCAAACCAATTATCAGTACGGATATTATGATAATGTTAATGCTCAATACTATTTTTATTCTTTGAGTTAAAGTTTCTAATAAGGTACATACTTTTATTACTACCATGGAATAGAATATAAAATTATGTACGGTTAAGCTCATCCTTGTTTTGACATTTGACATTCTAACCTCAAAACTGAACAAAAAACGACTAGGTGTATTTTGATCTTCGATGCATCGGAGTATTTTGACGGAACATGATGTGATTAATCCTCGTATTCTGTGAAACAAAATAATGCAGCAACATAGAAAATAAATACGTACATCGCATGACTTCATAGAACTCAATTTCTATCGTTATATATTATTTGAAATGTCAAATGATATTTTTCAATTCGCTTTTGCTATGAAATACATAGTTGTATAAATATAAAAGAAAATACGTACTTAAGAAAAATACTAATTATTTCAGTTGGACCTTTTTACGCTGTTGAAATTTTACTTAATTTTTGTATCGAATTTTTTTCCAGAGTTTGGGAACGAAAAAAAAATCTTTTAAGAGATTTTTCATTTCTAAAATTAATAAGGAATATTTTGTGTACACCACTGTTTAATATATAAATATCAACATGTTTCGGTATACATGTATACTGTGTATCCTGATGAGGGAAGGCTCGCTTCCGAAACATGTTGATATTTTTATATTAAACAGTGGTGTACACAAAATATTTCTTATTAATTTTATTAATAATGACCCGACAAAGTAATTATGCATTTATTGAAGAGATGTAATTTCACATTCGTAAAAAGCATCTACTTTGTGGCTTGCCATAATTATAATATAAACGTATAAATTTGTTTTGAACCGCTTCAATTTAATATAATAATCTCAACCGGTTTCGGAAGTACCCTTTTCTCGTCAGGATTAAATTAAAACTAAAGTACCATATAAAATAATGATAGACATTCATGAATATTTATGTGTTGGTGTGGGAGCCGACTAAAAGAGGAGGGGTAATTAGGGGTTTTAATAATGTAACAATAATTTTTCCGAGCTTGCCGATCATCTCATTTCAACCATATTTTAATATGTTTTTGCAGAATATTTTAGAGTAATATTCTAGATTAATATTTATGTTTTAAGCTTGTTGCATTTGTTTTTTAGTTTTTATTTTATAATTTTTTTTTTTTTTAATGTTTTTATATTACATATTTTGTATCCTTGTCTGTTAATTTTATGTTTTAAATAACAAGCTC